>JAJKFI010000421.1:104050-164281 GCA_029204185.1 Lerista edwardsae
GGGGGGGGGCAGAGGAGAGACAGTGCTGCGCACGCGCAGTTTCACACCCCCGCCTCCTGCATGGTGAATTGGGCAAGGTGTAATAACGCACCTGAGCCCATGTCTTTCTCGCCCCCCCCCCGCTCCCCCAGAGTTTTTGCGCTCCCCTCACAATAACTTGCTCTTAGGAGTCTTTAATGTGACAGACCTGCTAGCTAAACATGCGGGGAAGTGTTCTGTCACGTCCTTTCCAACCCTGGTGCAAGCTGCCAGGGTCTTGCACGCTACTGGCACTGTTGCTTTGCACGTCTTGCACGTCAGTCTTGTGTGCCCTCAGCCCTGGGAATCCTGTGCACGCCTTGCGCCATGGTCTTTCTGCCCTGGGTCTTGCTCAGTTTCACATCCGTCATCGTCTTGCTTGCAGCTTTCTTGTGCGGCCCTTGTGTCTCTTGTGCTCTCCCCTTCTCACCCTGCCAGGTATTCCCCCCCACCTCCTTCCAGGTGATGCGCACACCTTTGCGCTCTTGATGGAGTTACCAAATAGCATTCCTTGTATGCTTGCTTGCTTCTGTGCCTGGCTTGCTGTGAAATCCCTTGCTGGATAGTCTTGTACATACCCAGTGCCTCATGGGATAACAGATGTGCACCCAAGTATAGGGACTTTATGAGACTGGCACGTTGCATACTGGCAGCCCTGTGCAGAAATGACTCATCCTTGCAGTTTAGTGTAAGACAGTACAGTTACATATCTCTATATTTGCTGTATTTCTCTAGAACCTAATAGGGAATGTACCTTCTCCTGTGCTGTCAGAAAGCTGGTACAGTAATTCCCTTGAATTAGGTCCTTTCTAATGGTTATCTTCTCATGCCAGGACCTTTGAAAAACCACCAAGAGCCTGTGGAGTAATTGTGCATCCTTTTTTACTGACAGCATCTTAAAGAATAACCACACTTTTTGTTTTTTAAAGTTCTTGCATCAGGACGCTGTGAAACTTCTTCTCCCCGGTCCAGGATACAAAGCATCGCTTAATCGTCGTCGTTTTTTTTGCATCAGAACCATAATGGAATTTTGCCACAAAGAATGCCCTCTTTCCTTGAATGTTACACTGGAAACAACTGGAGTATGATCCTCCTTTCACCAGGGACCCTGTAGCATTTTCATCTTGCAAATCTTTGCACTGAGATTTTACTCGGTAGAACAAAATTACCTCTATGCATTTTGCTGTGCCAAAAATATTTGCCTAATAAATAGATACTTTCACCAGGATCTGTGACACATCTTCTTGTGGGTGCGCATTGTGGCCTGGAGTTTGCCATACGGCCCTTTGTCAAACAAATATTACAACCACTTTTTATTTGGATCTATAGGCTGCTTCTCTGCGAACATGAAAGTGACCTATTTGCCCGATAAATGGGAATCTTTGGACTAATCATCTGTGAAAAATTAATCAGCAAAATCATGGGGTATCATTCTTGCTTCATCATTGGCCTTACTTGTGGAAAATACACCTGGTAACTGTTGCTGTATAGATACCACATTGCACCAGATAGAAATGAATCAATGGTAGACATGAATCTTTCTCTTGAGAGAACATTTGGCAATGCTGTCAGCATCAGTGCTCTCTTGAGTGGTGATCTTCCTCTTATTTCTTAGCACTCCAGGCAACTCTAGTTAAGTAATTATTTTTTCCTTCTGTTCCTGCTGCCAAGATGGCTTCGGTCCGGTTCATGGTTACCCCCACTAAAATTGATGATATCCCGGGCTTGTCTGACACAAGCCCAGATCTCAGCTCCCGTTCCAGCTCCCGCGTCCGCTTCAGCTCTCGTGAAAGTGTCCCTGAAACAAGCCGCAGCGAGGGCGTCAGTGACTTTTCTAGAGCAACCACATCTCTGGCCACAGAAGCAGCTGAGCCAGCGACTGACAAGACAGCCAATCCCTGCACAGATGTGGCTGAAGGTAGGTTGCCTTTGGTGTGTGGGGTGGGGGAGGGTGTAAAATGGAGACTAGTATTGACATTGCAAATGGAGAATGTCAGCATGTGGGTGTCTTTGTTGAAGGTGTACAATTTTTGCGCAGTTTGTGTTGGGTCATTCGACTTTTGTAATGTACTGCAGGTATATTTTCTACAGCTTAGGAAATACATGGTTGTGTTGAAGGTGGAAGAGATCTCAAATGTGTCTTTTTTTCAACTTGCACATGTCTTTGGTGTCAACCAATTTCTGGCAGATGGTATTCTGTCTTGGCAGAGATGTTTTCAGACAGGACTGGACTATCCTAACTTTAACACACCTTGATGCGCTCCATCCTCTTACATCTTAATTTATTTTTGTGGAAGACTGACAGAAAGAGGGCCCAATCCTAATGACCCTGTCGCCGGTGTTATGTGCGTACGGCCGGCTAAAAGTGTCACAAGCGTGCTGTAAAGCACGTTCGTGACATCCAGAGAGGAGGGAGCGTTAGTGATGAGTCAGTGCTGGTGTGTGCCCGGCCTCAGCACCAACTGGATAGGGCGCCAGAGCTCCAGCAACTCTGGTGCCTGGTGAGTGTTTCGGGGACAGGGAAAAGATGGGGAGGTGGCAGAACTGGGCAGGGGAGAGGAGGGGCAGGCCCACGTGGGGAATGGGAATTGCAATGGTTCCCGTTGCCGGATCCTATCCCCCATCTCTGGCTGGGCAGTCTAACACAAGGCAGGGGGGCTTCTTAAGTCACTGCTGGCAAAAAAATTGGTGGAAATGTGAGGTGTCCCATTGTGGGGGCAGGGTGGGGCTTTCTTCAGGGGAAGGGGACAATGTCCCTTCTCCTGAGGAGACCCCGGTGGCTGCCGCAGATTCTACAGGAGCCGGGCCTGTAATTCATTTCACATATTTCTTTTGCTGGGAAGAACTCTTGGTGGCATCGTTTTTGCAACAGGGCAGCTGTGTCTTCTCTCTGAGGTGATAGTACTGCTGATCTCCTTAGTTTTTCAGATCTCTTCTGATTTTTTTTTCTTTTGTGCCAGGAAATGCTGAGCTACGTCTCATGGGAAATGACTTGGGAGAATCTTAGTTCCCTTAATCCTGTTGATTCCCTTGTCTAACGCATTTTTTTTAAAGGGGGAACACGAAGCGTGTCGAGGTCAGTCCAGGCGTTGCTCAATCACTGATGACTCAAAGTCATATCTTCCTTTGTGGGGCTTATGAATGGCAACATTGAATCTGCAACAGGCTTTTTAGATCCAGCCAAGCTGTGATCTGTGCAGTACATGCTCTTATTAATTGCCTTCTGACAGTCTCTTCCCAGGCACATGAATTTTCCTTTTTGTGTCAAAAGAAGAATGTAGAAATGTCTCAGATATAACACATAGATGTTTTGAGATACAACACACTTCATCTTACCATTGGTTGGCTGTGGTTGCATCCCACAGGATGCCCCCCAAAATATGAGAATGATGGGAAAAAAAGAAGTGGATTACAGAGGGTGTAACGACAAGGAGGACTTATACAAAATTTTGCATAAGCCTGGTATTAACAACTTGCTTGTTTATGTATTTATATCCTGCCCTTCACTGTGGTAGTTTTAGCATTTAGTGGTACTGTATTTATGTTACATCCACTATATCCTTTTTGAGATGTGATAACCAGAACTGTAAATACTCCAGATGTGGCCTTACCTTACCATTAATTTCTACAATGGCAATATAATATTGTCTGTTTTATTCTCAGTCCGCTTTTTCATTATTCCAGGCATGGAATTGGCCTTCTTCATGCTGTTGTGTACTGGGTCAACACTTTTATTAAGCTAGCTGGCACATAGGAGGCAGGGTACATAGTGGGTTTATTACCTGTATCAAAGGCCTACACCTTCTTAGATTCTGCAGTGGCTGGTAGGTAGGTCAGTTGCTCACTCTAGATTTTATGCACAACAGCACCTAGGCCGTATTGTGTGGTATGTCAGATGACAGTGTGGTAGGATATGGTGGAGTGGAGTAACCAGGTCAATCAACTGGTCACGAGTCTGGAAGTAAATCAGTGACTTCCAACAGCAAGAAGTACACAGGGCTTGCTATATATAGCAGGGAGTGGAATGGGATTAGCTTGGATCACTTGACTTCCAGAATCAGGAGGAGTCTTGTGTTTATTATTCATTGGGTGTTACAAAGTGCTTTACGTTGCTTTTATGACACCCGGTGCCGGCACTTCCCAATGATAGGATTGGGCTCTAAGAGGTTTTTTAAGGATATATTGCAATTGTTTTAATGGTGATTTTATGGTTTTTGTATTTTTTGTAAGCCGCTTTGGGTGCCCTTATGGAGAGAAAAGTGCGATCAAAATCCAATAAATAAATAATATTATGTCTTGAGATACCTGCAATTTCTCTTGTCAATTTAACAAGTGTGTGTGATATTAGAGGAGTACTATATTAGTAAGGGCCTGTTTCTTTCTTTTTTCTCAGTAGAGATATACCCTTTATGGTTAGTTGGTTTCTGTTTTAGTGTTTGTTCGCTAGTTACTTGTGCTATTTAGCCACGTTTCCTTCTCCTCACTGATATACTTCCTTCCATCACCCTATTTCCCTGTCTCATCCTTCCCTCTTCACCCCACTTGCTTGTCACATCCTTCTCTCTTTCCTGTTGTCAGCTTACAAGGTGCTATATGAAAAAGTTATAATTCTTGAAAACAGAGGCTGGACTCGTTTCTGTGAAATTTCAGTATAGGCTTCAAATCATGCAATTAAAATCATGCAATGAGGGTTTTTGCTCAATTCTGGGTTTCAGGGCACTACTTTAAATTTAGAATCCTAGTTTGTGGATGTGTGTGTATCTCCATGTGCATGTGTGCATTTAGTAGCTCTAATCCCACAAGTGATGCCGTTTTAATTCTAAGCTGGGCCTTCTCAACTTGTGACCCACTAAGCTAAAATAACTGTTTACTATGTTCTACCAAGTGCTTGACACCTGCACAGCCAACCCCTCCTCCTGTGGTTTCTGCTTTTGTAGTTCCAGGCCGTGGAGATGGCAGCATGGTTTGGCCAAGTTAGAAGGCCCATACTTGTCAGAGGGCTCATCAGATGGGTCAACTTCTGAACCCTCAGAACCAGTGGGTGCAGTATCATGGTAGTTGCCCACTGCAAGACTTTGCTCCAGGACTCAGTAACCTGGCAGCAGCATTGCCGTGCAAACTAGTAAAAGGGCTTATTGAGCCCTTGGCAGGTCATAGTATATGATTGGTGGGCCATATTCAGCTTGGTGGGTCATAAGTTGTGCAGGTCTGTTTTAAGCACAATGAAATGGATTTAAAGTTCTGTTGCTTGCTTGTAGCAGCCCATTGCTGTTTGTTCTGCAGAAACCCCTATTGTCATGTACCATGTTGCACTTCTTTCTCTGTGAAAATTTGTCATGGGTTGCACAAGGGAATTGGATGTGGCCTTTCCTGGTGCATTCTTGCTGCATGATTTTATAATGTCCATGAGCTGTGTTTCCAAATAAGTGTGTCTAGATTTGGGTTGTAAACAGTTCTGAGACATCTTAAATTGAGGAAGTTGGCTTTTCCACACTGCAGCTTGCTCAAATCTTGCCCAACTAAGCTCTGCTTCTTATGCCCATGTCCCTCTCCCCTTTCAGACTGTCAACATCTGAATACTGCATTCCAGTAGTTTTCAAAGATTTTAGCACCAGGACCCACTTTTTAACATGAAAATCTGTGTGGGACACATCAGAAGTGATGTCATGGCCAGAAGTTCCATTGTGATGCCAAAGCCTGCTGCTTTTTCAATACACAGTGATAAGCTGGGTTATTTCTCAGCCATTTTCCAATAGCAAAGTTAATCAGAAAGGGGGGGGGAGCCTATTTGCAACCTTGACACAAGCAAAAACAACAACACACAACCATCCTCCTTTCCAGTGTCCCATATTTTCAAGGATGGCTGCCCTAGGTATCATGGAACCCATCTGAAATTTGCTCGCATCCCACTGTGTCCTGACCCACAGTTTGAGAAACACTGCTGAATACAGTAATTCTCATGGCAAGGATTTGCCATCTTCTCCTGGTGCTACTGTCTCTCTAATTTTCCCCTCAAATTTGCTATTTTGCCCTTCCTTGCTTACACCAATCATTTACACTTCTCACTCCTTCTTCCAGGTCATGTTGACATTATATGCCGATCCACTCTCCAAATGTAGAATGTTTTATGATCACATTATTTGTTATGTTTTTCTAATGGGCAAATATGGCTGTCTGCATTTTTGTCATGTTTTCTGATGGTTGAATGCCTCGTCATTGGAGATGCAACCCTTCTGAGGTGCCCAGAGCCAGGAAGCCTATTACCCTCCCCGTCCCACCCATCTCCACATGCACAAATATCAGATAAGATAGATTGTACAGCCAGCTAGCCATTGCCCCAGGGGCTGTGTGTCCCAACTGCCTTGCCTAATTTATCTCCTGAGGTATGCTGTCTGTCTGTTTTCAGTGGGAAACTGCTTCCACTGTGTAAAAAGGTGCATGCTGCTGGATGTTTCTGTCATGAACACAAATCTTAGCCGTCTGTGCCGCTTATTGTCACTGTACATCCCTATTTGTACATTCCCCGTTTGTTTTTTAATATATAAGGGCCATCCAGAATTCCACATTTTGCCTTATTTTACTCTTTCTCTTGTGGATGTCTTGAGAAGGAGGGAAGAATTATTATTTTCCAGTAATAATTAATTGCAGCAAATAGTACAAACTTTTTCAAAAGTGCTAGAAATTTTCTTCATTAAAAGTGAAAGATGAAATTATTGGGATTCTGCTTAATCTCCTGGTTTAAAATGCTAATTTTATGTTTGTGATCAGATTACAACCACACTGATTTTCTAGACAATAGCATCTGGTCTGCTGAGCTTCCTCTGTTCCCTTGTTTATTCCAGATAAAAATCTGCTTTCTTCCCCCATTATTTTTTTCTCCCCCACCCTTTGATCCTGTAACAAGCAGCTCTTTTGCTTTCCCTGCCTACGCCTGTTTCATTTGAAATGCTCAGCAGAATTGGGGGGGGGGGGTTAGCGTTTAACCCTTTATTTCTCAGATGTGCAGTGCAGCCCCCAATTTTACCATTATTTTTTATTGATTTATTTAAAGCATCAGAATGTCACCATTCATTTTACCAAGACTCCTAGGAGGAGTTTTCAGTCTTTCTCACTATTTTAACTCTTGTAAAGGAAATGAGGATAATTCCCTATCTTTCTTCTCCTGCGTAGATGGAAAAAAAAATCACAGCATATTAATACATTTACCTTCAGTAGCTTTGATGATACATTCTTAGATGCCTTGGTTCATTGTGCTCTGTTAGATACTTTGCAGCACTTTAGATGAATGGGTGGCTCTTGTGGAATATAAATGTAGTGGTGCCAGGAAACCATATACAAGTTGTGAAATAATTTCACCTTCTCGTATGTCATCTACAGCCATGTGTCTTGACATTTCTGTAAAAGACCTGAAACCAAAATGGAGGAATTTGAAGAGACCTAATGTACTATAGTTATTAAAGTTCTCTTTGAGAACAGTCAATCTCTCTCCTCTCATCTTTATTTCTCTAAATTAAAATGCTCTCAAACCACTGGTTCTCAAACACTGAGCCCTGGACCCACTTTTTAGAATGACAATTTGTCCAAGATCCACCAGAAGTGATGTCGTAGCTGGAAGTTATGTCATTGTGATGCCAGAGCCTGCTGCTTTCCTGAAAATGCAGTCGTAAGTGGAGTTATTTCTCAACCATTTTTCAATAGCAAAGTGAATCAGAAAGGGGGAAAAAAAGCCTATTTACAACCTTGACAAAAGCAAAACAACCACAAAGCCCTCCCTCTTTCCAACATCCCATCTCCCCATATTTTCAATGTGGCTGCTCCAGGTGCTTCACAACCCACCTGAAATTGGCTCGTGACCCACTGGTGGGTCCTGACCCACAGTTTGGGAACCATTGCTTATTCTCATACTATTTGCCTTATCTTCATGTTTACAGCTCTTTTGAATCCTTTTTAGTGTCTTCCTGAAACATGGTGCTCAGAAATGAGCACAGTACTTCAATTGCCATCTTAACGCTAATAAAACCTATCTCTGTAGCCATGGTCTGTCCCTGACTCAGAAATGACTCAGCCAGGAGCTTTCTCAAACTCTGTTGGTTTTATTTCTCTTTCCTAATCATTTTCTCAGCATAACCGTATGCAGTGTCATCACTACATTAACCTGATGACAGGATAGAAAACTAAAATGAGTTGGAGGGTGAAATTTCCCTACCTAGCAGATATTCAGGGCCCGGGCTTATCATTCTCCTCTATGATTTCAATTTGGTGAACATTGATTCCCCAAACTCCTCTTTCTGATACTTGTGACCCACTGCAGATCTTTTACATTTTGAAACGCATCCCAAAAAGGGAAATGCAAGGATGAGAGAAGAGAAAAAGACAATACTTTAAAGAAGATCCACTGTAAAAATCCACTTCCCAGTGTGTTCCATCTTGATTTATCTATCCTGTGTGAGGAATGCAGGCCTGCTGCAAGCTGGTCTCCAAATATATAAGGCAATTTAAGCTGAATTCATTTCAACAGTGAATCTCCTTGTAAGTGTTCCAGTTTTACATATGTGGCTTCTTAGTTCTGAAAGTAATTGAATTGGGTGAAGTGCATTAAGGCTGCCATGGGTTATATTGGAGATTTAGAGAGTCTGAGGTTTGGCACCTGTACTCAACTATGGTACAGTAGCTGATGCAGTTAAGTCAGGTGAGTCAATACTAAGTGAATCACTCTGCACATCTTCTGCAAGTACCACGGTTAAATTCTGTCTTAATGCTTCTATGTTTATCCGAAAGGTGAGCATTTGGAATGATACAATCCATTCTGAGAGTTATGTCCATAACTCCAGGGAGTTGTAATTCTGGAAAATCTGTTACGATTGCTGTGGGTCAGTAAGACCATCTATTGTAGTCAACAGTAAAGTGGTCTCTTTCCGGTAATCTGATACTTTTGGTAAAGACAGCAACTTTGCTTGAGAACTCAGTAGGCAAGACAAGGACTTTTTTGTATATAGAAATGTGGAAGGACAGTATTGCTTTAATTGTTGATAAACCACAAGTTCACATTCAAGCATCATAACTAAACATTTTGCATGGTAAGTGTACCTGCAGTAATGGCATAACATGGGCTGAAGTATTAGCTGGAGTATTATGTTTGGATGTGGGGAATTTAGGGTCAAACTTCTATTTGACTATAAAACTGAGTGTTGTGGTCCTGCGAAGAAACTGCCTATCAACCTAACCCACCTCACAGGGTTCTTGTGAAGATAAAACCCTGCTCCAAATTCCTTGGAGAAAGGGCATTTTACAAATGTAACCAATAAAATGATACCTTAAGGAGTTGTGTGCTGGTGCTGATGGCTTTAGGGCTGGATTGTAAGTAGGGCTGATGCAGATTGAGTAAGCATGTATTGCAGCTGAATAGTAGAGAAGCAGCTGTGCAAGTGTTGTCATGGTTCAGCATGGTGTGAATTTTCCTTCCTTGGCTCGCATGGCAACCTGATTTATTTGGCAGATGATTTTTATGGCACGTACGCAGCATGAACATGCACAGTGAACAAGTCCACTTTAATCAGTGCCTGTGTTATGTGCGAATGTTCCTGCAAATAGGCCTGAGACAAAATGAATGGGTGGAAGGGAAAATGACATAGGAAAGGTGGAATTTAGTCCTGTGCAGTCATGACAATTGTCATGGGATTTTAGCAGTGGTTCGAGCTTCCTCATTTTTTTTGCCTCTGAGCCTGCTGCATCTTCTTTTCTCTGGCAGAATTTACATATTTCCTTTAGCTCTTTTTTCATGCAATTTTACTTTCTTCATGTGTGTCTGTGGTTTTTTCTTAACTTTTGTTTTCCAACACTGATATGATTTTGTGCAAAAACCAGAAGTACACTCCTATCCCAAGTTGAGCAATTTTGAGCATCAAGGAGACCCACAGGGGGCTGTGGGCCTCCCAGACCCTCCCCAAGGCCAGCCAAGCCCCAGGTAAGGGAAAATGGCCCTGGATGCCCATGGTGTCACAATTGCTGCAGCACCGCTGGGACATCCCCCAGCCCTGGGCCTTGGCCCCACCAATACTTACTTGCCATCCCAAAGTCTGGCTAGGAGTTTGGGAACCGCTGGTGTAGAATATGAAGGACGCTTTGCTCCAGTATTTGCAAATTAAGAGTTTTATTAAGACTACAAAAGAACCAATGGGGAGTTCTAATTTAGCTAGTTTTGAGCAAGTTCTAGTATGACTGAAAGGATTTCAGAGGCTCTCTTCAAAGAGAGTGAAGTGTTCACGTAAATATAGAAGCAACTTCTGAAAGAGAAACTTGCAGACCACTATTCCTTCTGTATCATGGATGTGTATTTGTATGGCAACAACCTACAGTTTCTATATATGTGCCAATTAAGGGAAGTGTTTACAAAACAAAATAAGAAGCATGACTGGATGGCTATAAACAAAATGGGAAGTGTTTATAAAACAGAAAATAGGAAGCAGGACTGGATGACTAAAAACAAAACTTGATCATTTCTTTCAAACCCAATGTTTTCATTTTAGTTGGATGTATGCTTTGAACAATTGGGATTAATGATATGAAGCTTTGGTGTATTCAATGTGGTGACTCTGGACTGTTTTCCTGAGCCCTGGCTGTTTAGAGGGTGATCCAGTTGAAGCCAATGCAGTGGCCAGATTTACTGAAACAGTATTGTGTATATTCCCTCAGCATGTTCCATGCTGACCTCAGTCTCCTTTCTTTCCACCCCAGGGCATTAGCTTAGACCCATGCTTAATAGAGCTGGGGCAAAGATCAATGGAGGAAAAACTGGAACAGGCAGGACTGAAATAGTAGATGACGATGCAGCCAGATTACAACTGAAAGGTATTTGTAGTTATTTCCGAGATCCAATATGCCAGTGAGTCATAGGAATCTTATGCAAAAAATTCCCTCAGGCACCTGGTGGGCCACTGTGAGATACAGGAAGCTGGACTAGATGGGCCTTTGGCCTGATCCATTGGGGCTCTTCTTATGTTCTTATGAGTTCTGAAGTACAACAACCCTTCTAGAGGTATGATTTGGGCTCCAGTGCCTTCTAGGAATGCTGCAACCTTGACTTTAGCTCTACCTTCCAGTATTTATAGGCTGACATTTTCTCTGGCACTACTCAGATCTCTCCTGTTGTCAACTAGCAATTTTACAAACTGTGGAGATTCATGGGACTCAAAGTTGCCTGGAATCTATGGAGCCTGGAATATGAACCAATATGGTGTAAGCTGTCTAATAAGAGCTGGGGAGTCCCATATATAAATAACCACTGAGTTAGAAAGCTCACCGGTTAACCTTGGGCCAGTCTCTCTTAATTTCACAGGATTGTTGTGAAGATAAAAGTGAGGAGGAGGAACGGAACTCCGTACATGGCCCTGAGCTTTTTGGAAGAAGGTTGATATAAAAATACAATAAATAAAAATAGATATATCTTGAGAAGAAGGGTTCTCTGCGTATCGATGGAGGTGCCTAGATACCAGCAGGCCCACAAGTGAAGGAGGGGCTAGTCTGAGCAAATGCATAATATCAGTTGATTCAGTTTCTATGCTGACATTGATTATGGGCATTAATTTTGAAGTCCTTGACTAGCATTCCTTGACTCAACCTTTAAAGCAGGACTTTCAACCTTTTTTTGCTCATTCTGAACTTTATTTACTCTTTTGTGTACCCCCCAATAGTTGCTGTTAGTTGGAAAAAAAGTAATTGACCATCTGCATTGCTTATTCTAATAATCACAACTTTATTTCTATTTAACAAAGAAAATCCTTAAAGATATAAAATATATAGTACAGTAGTAGCATAAGACTGCTAACAAAAAAACCATGCTGATACTTGGCATTTTATTCAGTGTGATCCTTGTGACAAATTAATCATATGCCAGGCACAAATTTGGGTGCCCCCTCAGGAAATTGCTTTCACTCCTTATGTTATTTTTTTGATGTGCCCCCCTAAAAGCATGGAATGGCTCTTCTGTGTGTGTGTGTGTGTGTGTGTGTGTGTGTGTGTCATAGTCTACACTAAGAACCACTGCTCTACAGTATACTAATTCTATCATTCACATTGGTCTCTCCTCTGTGGAGAAAGTTTGGCATGTAAGGGAGCTAAGTACTCTTGTGTTTGTTAGTAGTACAGGACTAGCAGTGCCTGTCAGGTTCCAGCAGGGCTTGGCAATGATGCGAGGTGGGGGCTGTCCTCCTGATATTAATTAATCATCCATTTCAGCCCTTCTGCCATGGAACTCTAGCAGTGAAAAGCAATTCAAGAACCAAGCCCAGATCCAAATTAACCTCTGTTCCCAGCATATTGCACACCTTACCCATAGTTCTCAGTGCATACTGTATTTTGCAAACTCATTGCTAAAAATTGGTTATGGGTTTTGTCAGAATTTTCAATGGTGTTCCAGCAATCTAAGCTCTGTAGCAAAATGGGGGAAGGGGATGTTTTTCTGAAATACAATTCCAGGTTGTTTTTGCCTATTCCCATCACTTTCCTGTCTACTTCTCTCCCCCGCCCTGCCCCTTTGCAAGATGTAGTGTACTGTGTAGTGTACTATTTGGGCCACTGGGGGCAGCACAAATTAAATTCTTTTACATTGACATTTAAATGGTATTAAACAAGATGTTTTTGTTCTGCTTCATTATTATTTATAGCTTTGTTATGATGTATTAATCTCTAAATACTGGCTGTTCAACAAGGACTCCCAGGACTAGCAGAAGGCAACAAGCACTTCACAGATTTTTCAGTTCATTTAGAGCTATTGTTGGTCAGCAGCTGCACAAGAACAGACCGTGATCATAGACTTGATAGAAGATTATGCTCGGTTTTACCCCTGCGGGATGGCATTCCTTCCAAATAGGCTTTGCTAGAGTTTCAGTTTATTAGTGTGCCCGTCTTGACAAATGTGACAGAGATGGATGCAGCTTCATAGATCTCGGCATCTGCAGCATATGTGCTGGACTGAGTTTTTGCATGCTGGCCTTGGGTTCCTAGTTCAGCTTCCTTTTAAGTTGATTGTGGCTTCCTTTGATCCTAATCTCTGCGTTTTGTGATTATAAATAACCAGGGTGGGATTGCTGGAAGTTGAACTAGAGCAAATGGAGTTTTCTAGATTTGGCTCTCTGCCTATACTCCTAACCAGCTACTAGACTGCTTGCACTTCTACCAAAATGGGATTGCTAAAAGTTGTATGAAGATCTAGAATTGATGCCATTCCTATTCGAGAGATTTGGAATCCATGCTAATGTACTCAGCAGGTGGAAGCACCAGCTATGCATCTGATCACGGAGCGGTTGTATGAATTCAGTGAAAATCCTTAGCTGCAGATGTGGGTCTTCAGAAAGGACTTCACTAAAGACAAAAGTGGTCTATAAAAGAGAGTATTTCAAGCACAGCACTACATGTATTTCCTTACCTCTCTCCCCCTATTGTTCCTTCCTCTCCCTTGCCAGAGCCAGTTCAAACTCCAGCATCCTAACTCCTAGCTGCCTTTTTATTTCTATTCTAGCCATCTAAATCTTGCTTTTCGTTAAGACATGGTGACAGAAAATGGGAATGCTCACTCCCATTCTTCCTGCCCAGTGAAGTTCTTCTCTGTCCAACAGTTGTCCTTTGAGAGCAAGGAATCAAATCTAGGAGGTCCAAGCTGTTGGTTTTTTGTTTGTTTTTACCACCCACATAATCTTCTTTCAAAGCATCTGGGAAGATTTCAAAACAATTTGAGGTTCCTCAGCTGTCAATTGTCTGTAAACACTAATGTCATATTCTTCAAAGTCTCTGTGCAGTCACACATCATAAAGATCTGCACGTGCACAGAGTTGACCTCTGAGGCATCAAGGGCTCTGTGGACTGTTCTGCCCCTGCTCTTTAGTGAAGTAAACTGTGTGAACATTATGTGCCTTGTGGGTAGGAAGAACAGCTGATCCAGCAGTTCCTTTTCATTCGCTGCTGAAGGAGTATTGTGAAAAATGCTTTTCTTTGTCTGTTGTCTCTTAGACAATTTTCTCTTACCTCAATTTTCATCTTCATTATCTTCCTTGCTAGTAGCTTTTACAAATTAATACTTGTAGGTTCATTAAACTTTCCTTATCATTGAGCAAGCAGGGTCACCTTTAAAAAGTGCCACTGCTGTGGCTTAAACCTTGTTTCTTCTGTTTGAGAGAGCATTGTTGTGGACCCCTGCATGCACCTTTCCGACTTCCAATCCTTCCACCTTCTGTAGAATTTACATACTTTCCACCTGGAATGCACCCCCAGTTTTTCCGCCTCTACTAGATGAAATAACACTGGCTCTACAAGTTATGGACAGCTGAGTTGGCACTTTCACAGGCACACATTCTGTCCTTTTGGTGCTACTTTCACACAGGTGCAATAGTGTTGTCTAGCAAGAACATAATGTTCCAATGTAAGTTCATGTTGACTTGTGTTCAGGCCCCTGGAACCTACCCTGTACTTAAGTAGGGGACTTAGTGTAGACCAACGGGTGGCCCTTCTTGTTATCTGAATGCGAACAAAGTGAACCTAGTGGGCGGGGTTAGCAGTGACGTAAATACACCCAAAACAATGCTGATTCCAAGCATTTCAAATGGGTTTTCGCATGATGTTTAGGACTTATTTGTTTACTCCTGAAGTAAAAACTTACGAAAATAACAACGTGTGATCGTGGAGAAACATCATTGGTAACCTAATTATGATTCAATATGCAATTCCAAGGTTTAATTCCGCAGAATTATATTACTGAACACACCGGACGAAATGCCGCTTGCTGTCTATTTAAACTCGGATTGCAGTGTCTTGACAGACTTATTTTTTGAAATCTACACAAGCAGAAATAAAGTGTGAACGGGAAGGAAAGAAAAAAAGGGGAGGGTGGGCAAAAATTAGATAAATATGTAGGAAAATTACATTAAAATCTCTCAATGTATAACACAAGTAGTTGTCAATAGGAGAATAATTCTTTTTCACTTCTAGGCTATTAAGAGTATTTTTTTAAACTTCTACACTCACCCCCCCATAAAACAAATTCTGTTAATGTTCAGAATTTCAAAAATATTACATATTTTTATTTTTATTTTTATCTCTTCATATCTACTTCAGTTTGTGAAGGGCTGCATACTTTATGAAGTGATATTTTTCTGTAGCAACGAATCACAATGATTTTAAGTACCTGTGGAAAGTAATCCCATTTTTCGTACAGCGATTCGCGCACCCGTATGCAGAACACGCAGGCATGCTTAAAGACGTTGAGATTAACTTTACCACACGGGCAGGGAGATTTTTATTCGTGACGCCGCAGTGGCAATCCTCCTTCGCGGCAATGATCTGAGCTTACACCCATGGCTTCAAGTCTGTGACATCATGGCTCCTCCAGTGAAATATAATACCTCCATGGTGTAGACACACTTCTCTGGAAGGGAGCCATTAGCCAGTACCTCCCAGTCAGTATTATCAGGGTTTTACTTGAGCTCCTGCATGTAACCATACAGAGATGGTTATTTGCACCTTATTCTAGGCCTACATAATATGGTTACAATTCAATGCCTATAGGGTATCAATTCTGTGGAACTTCCTTACATTTCCTATGGCCATGAATTCAAAAGAATCCCATTGAGTGGGGAGACAGGATTGCACTGGAATATTATTTCCCAGGCTTATCAGTTGACTAAGCATCATGAGCCTCTTTAAGAACACACTAGACTTGTTTCATCCTCTGTGGGAAGCCTGAGAGGTGTCCTGCTCCTAGAGCATCATGGAACAGCAGTGTGGTCTGCATCAGTGCTTGACACATTTTTTATTTGGATCTTTGGAGCCAGAAATCATATAGCTGACCTACTGAAAAGTACTGTCTTTTAACGCTGTTAAGAACGAGCATACTCATTAATCTATTTCATTGGTACCATAAACAAATCGTTATAAATCAGAGGTGATTATTATTATTATTATTAGGAGAGGCAGAAAAACCTATCCTTGTAAAACACTAAATACAGGAAGGTCACGCCAATGCAAGTTACAGCTGGGCAGACCAATCCAGTACTACCTGGCCACTGTGGGTGCAGTGCTAGCCAAAAGGCTACTGCTGCACCCAGTAATAATAATAAAATAATAATACTTGTATTTATATACCGCCTTTCTTAGGTCACCAGATTTCTCTAATGACTCAAGGTGGTTTACATAGGCAGACTTTATTCAGAAACCCGAAGGTTTTTACAATTTTTACAGAAATGTTCTGTCTTTCAAGAACTACACACATACAGATGGATCTTTCTGGATTTAGTCCTTCTTTCTGGCCACCCGTTTGTCTTCTTGCTGGCTGATAAGTGGCTTCCCTGCTCCCATCAGAGAAGCAGCTGACTTTGGCACAACTCCCCCTCACACAAGGCAGCCGGAGACAGCTCAGCTGTTAATCAGTCGCAATTTACAAGGTCTGGCGCTCACAGAGACTTCTGGTAGTCCCGAACTGGCGACCTTCAGCTCTTCAGGCAAACGGAGGCATTAACCCTCTCAACTAAATCTTCTGCCACAGTAGCAGCCAGGCAGCTGCTGGGTTCTCCCTGGAAGGAGGTATGTTTGTTCTCTTTCTCGGGGAAAGCCCTGCTGCCTGCAGTGGGGTTCCTTGGCTCATCGCTGGCTATTTTGCTGGTAGTGATTCGAGCAGCCCCAGGTTGGGAAGCCCAGACCTCTGCCAGGGATAAGATCTGGTAGTGGATGCCACTGCTGGGTCCCACCCACTCATGAGGCAGCCCTCCCCCTCCCCTGGTCAGGAACTCCCTCCCAGAATCCCCACAATGCTGCCGAGGGGTACTCTTACCTCTTGCCAACATCGTGTCACCACCTCCAGGCAGCGAGGGGCTGGCAGTGCCACAGCACTGGTGTTGAGCTTACTGTCCACATTGCACATGCCTTATGGCACTTTTACGACACCAGTGCAAGCGGAACACTCGTACTTCTTATGCTGAAGGACTCTAGATTGAGCCCTAAGTAAAAAGTTTTAAACTGCCTCTGCCACAAAGAATGTTTTATAGAAAATGGCATTGACTCAAGGCCAGAATACAAGTCCTGTTGGGAAGAGGTTGCCGTCCAGCCTCTTGGCTTCCTTTCACCACTTCCTCCCCTGCTTTCCCACCAGGGTCCTCAGAATAAAGATGGGGAATAGGTTGGTCTCACCCTGTTGTCGACCGTCCTCTGGGGCTGTGTCCACTTTAGCTTGGAGGGGATTCTCCTCAGTGGTTTTCCTGCATATGCAGTCTATGATTCCTTATCACAGGCACTCCCTCTTACCACTCCCCAGGGCCTCATTAGGCCGCAGGGTCCTGCTCGCCAAGGGATTCATAATTACCTCTTTCATGGGCGGAGGTAAGTCCAAACTAGGATACCTAGGAAATAACTTGCTTCTCTGTATCTTGTCACACCATCTGAGAAAGCAATCCGAATGTTCAAATGCAAAGAAGTATGCTTTAAAAATATTTAGGATCTACAGTATGTGCAACACCCGCTCTGGACCAGCCCACAAGTTACTGTACTGATGGTCTTCCTCAACAAGGAAAATAATGAATAAATTGACTCTTCCCTGATTAGTCCTACATTTTACAAGAGTGAGCTCCCATGGTTCCCCTGGGGTGGTAGCTTCTGCTCCAGTAAGTTCCACAGTGTGTGAGGAAGAGCTGAAAGGCAATGCCAAGTTTACACCGTTTGGACTCCATGTGTTTGTGTTTGCAGAACTTAAGATAAGCGCACAATATGATCCCCATATACCTGCATGCTTAGCGAGGTCAACTGGCCTGCTGTCTGTCCTGGGTTCACATGCCTTCCCTGCTTGGCAGTGGAGTGTGAGGGTTGAAGTTTGGCGGATCCTGCCTATCAAGGAAACAACTGCAGTGGACAGGATTGGCTGGACTTCCTCATTTCAGGTGATCAGCAGTGGCACTGGAAGAGAGTGAGAGTGAGCACAGGTGGCAGTAAGCCTTGGAAGTATGCATTTGGACGCTTCTAAGCAGCACTTGGAAGTATGAGGTGTCTGCTCAAAAAAAAAAAAACCCACAAAAAACTATAGTTACAGGAAACCAATCTGTCCTTCCAGCTTTGGGGAAAGGCATGGTGCCCAGATTGGGTTGTCTTCTGAAGGGAGGTGGTTTGCTGTGCTTACACTGAAGCACGATTTTGTTTGTTTTACAGAACATATTTCTTGTCCCACAGGCACCACTAGTGTGTCTGCACCTGAGTCACGCCTATTCTTTGTTTATAATTTTCATTACTCATAACTTGTACTTTTCAATTATCTGCTGGTTCCCTGCCCTCAGGTACGTGACCTTCACAGCTCCGCCCATCCTTATAGTTTTTTGCTTTCTAGGTGACCTTTGCATAGTGAAGTAAAGCTGTTAATTCTGTGTTCTACCTGCAGGTCAGCTGAATTTCAGCCCCAAATGGAAAGGCTTCTTGGTGGTCCATCTCAAAGGTGGCTGCAAATCAGTGCTGTGTAGCTGTTTAGTCTCTCTTCTCACTATCCTGATGAATTGGAGGCAGCAATAAGCAGTGGAGAATAATCCTCTTAGAGCCAGTGTGAAATTCACTTCCTTGCTGGCATGCGTACCCTTGGACTTGCATGAACGGGTGCGCGCACACACACACTCTGCTGGAGGCGTGTCTCCCCAACACAACTCACACACGCACACACCCTATCCCTCCCCTTCCCTGAGGGCTGCCTGTCACCTGATCCACCAACGCTTTCAGTACTTCATTTCCTGGCCAGAGAGAAAGTTTTGCTTTGGACATGCCTCAGTTCATCGTGACCAAGGTGGAAGACGACGAAGAGGGGGAAGTGGAGGAAAACGGGCAGAAAAGGTGTAGCACAGGGCAGATCTGGAATCCTTGTGAGACCACAGTGTCAGGTGAGCAAGTTAGAGGTAGAACAGAAGGTTTTCCCTGGTGTGGGGAGGATTTCTCTCCCCTCTCTTTCCCGCTTACCTGCAACTGAGAGGTAGAACATAAGTTTTCCTTTGAGATGGGGAGGATTCCTCCCCTTTCTCACTTGCAGCTTTGCAGTTCAGAAGCATTCGTAGGAAGAAATACTGTAATGTTTAATTGTGTGTCCCAAGGTTTCAGGTGTGTGCTGCCTTCATGTGTCTCCTCGAGTTTTGTTTCCACTTTCCTCCATACCCAGATTTTCCCTTACCATCAGTCACTGGCACTCTTGGTGCCTTGTCACATTGCTTCCTAGCTGTCCTCATAGAGCTCATCTGAAGCCTCCCCACTAGAATTCTTCACTGACCTTTAGTCCACCAGTAACAGAATGCAAAGGGGACGAAAAACTGCATTTCTGTTCCAGTAAGCCTAGTGTTTAGAATCTAATAAGGCTGAGAGCCAGGCCTTCAGGGTTCACCTGCTTAGGCCCAGAAGGACATGGGGTCCATGTAGGCCAGCCCAGCCCAGCCCAGGCAGCTAAGACTTGTGGGTCTATTTTCTTCTCTGGGAGAGAAAAGAGCCAGGAAATTTATGAATTGTGAACTGAGAATCATGATTTTACCTTGCTTTTACCCTTAGGTAGCGCTCCCAGAAAACTTGAGAGTGACCTAGGGGTAAAAGCAAGGTAGAAGTAGATTATAGAATTTCCTGATGCTATAAAATAATCCAAAACTGATACTTCTTGCCTTTTTTTAGTCTTGCCTTCTGTATATATTAAGCACAGAAGATGGTGATTGAGAAATTTTTAAGTTAGGAATCTGAATATCCCCTCCTTTCCTCTCTGGATTTCTGTACACTTCTTGCATCTTTGCTTATTACATCCACAAACATGCCCCCTTAGTCTGCCCCAAGTCTCCACCTTAGTGGTGGCTGCATGTCAGTTCCAAACAGGTAATACTTGTGAAAATAGCATAGTGTATGCTTTGACAAACAGCTTGCTTTTCTGTATGCTGTGCTGCCTTTCTGTTCTACAATATCCATTTTCTTGAGATTCCTGTTTAGCTGTCTTGTCAGCACGTAGCCTTCGTATGTAGAGTTGCAGTGATCTTTAGTGTTATTTTGAGGGGACAGTTGGGGAGGACTGAGGGGAGGAACTAGATCTCAGAAGAAATGGCACTTGTGGGTGCATGTCTTTCTACTGGTTTCCCCCCCCCCATTATCTCTACCTGTCCTGCTCCTAACTAGGCTTGCGTGGTGGGAAAAGCAGCTTATCTTCAAACTCTTCTGCTATCAGCACCAGCAAGACCTTGGATTTGTTAAGCCTAATAGTTTTCCTTGGAACTTTGCTGTTGTTGCTATCCTGTGGATTAAAACTACTTTTTAGTTGTCTCATGAAAGTTTCCCAGAGGTTGCCTGTAGCTTCAGTTCTCTTACACAGTGTTTAGGGTAGTAGGGGGGTAAAATCTTACACTAAGCAAATGGACTACTTGAGTTAACATGCATTCATTGCCCACTGTTATTATTGACCTAGAATTTTTTGACACTGTTGTACGAAGTTCTTTGTCTCATTCATCCTGCCAGCCATACAGAAATGTAATTTACTATTCCCATTTTACAGATAGGAAGTGTCGCTGAGACTTTCCCAAGACCACCTGCTGAGTTTTTATAACATAGTGAGGATCTGAAGCAGGACTGTTATGTTGTAAGCTCCAAGCTATGGAAAATGAAAGTGTAAGAGTATTGCTGGCTTGGATAAGAGGATATAGAGAGAGGTTAGGTAGGATTTTGACTCAGAGAGGGATATGATTGGGCAGAGCAAATGGATTTGTAAGCTAAGGATTTCTTTAGTTCAGGGTGGACAACACATTGCATCTTCCTCTGTTTTTAATAACCTTGTGGATTGAATCCAGATTTTCCTAGCATTCATCTTAAAAAAACAAAAAAGGACTGTAGTAAGGACTGGTCCATATGTGAAGCAACAAACTTCTTGTATGTACCTATGTCTGTGCAGAAAAGCAGGTGCCTGTAAGAGGCCTTAAGCTGGCAAGGGTTTGTGTGTGCTCCGAGTAGTGATAGGTGGGTAAAGATCTAATGCAGCAGCCCAGATAATTTGGGTTTAGTTTCTGTTCTGACTGTAGTTTAGCAGTATGGATTATATACAGTATATATCCAAAATATAGCCCTTGATATTTTGCCAGCCTGTGTACCTCAGTACGGATAGGTAAAATGGAATTGGTCTTCCCTTTGCCATCATCCCCCAGATAGAACTATAATTTAGGACCATTAACATTTTTTTTCCTTTAAAGATTTCTTATATGTATTGCTATAGCCGAAATAACTGCTTTCTCATTTTGAGCTTCTCTCCTTATTAACAGAGATCACACATTGCACATGGGCAGCAGTTAACTGAATTCAGCTTTGTGCCACACTTTAAAGCATTCTCATGTTATATGCACTACTTGGTGAAACTAGTATTTCAGGTTGTTCCAGGGCCATGAATTCTCACTGAATGGAACCGTTATATGGATGGCTACTTTGTGACCTAAGGTCTGAATCTTAGAATGGCATCTGATTGGCAGGAACAAACCTCATAATACTAGGGCTACATTTACACACTTACCTGGAAATAAATTTCACTGAATGTAGTAGAAGGTACTTTTGAATCAACAGCACTAGACTGAGGAGTAAGGTGTACTGAATAATGTTTTTAGGCCCTCAGGATGACAATCATGAACACAAACGTTTTCTGTCTCTCTGAATGCCTCCATCTCTGAAGAGGGGTTTGTTACCCTACTACTGAAAAGGTGAAAGAGAAACTCACTTCTGAGTCAGGCCTAGACTGTATACACAGACTGTTCTTGGTCGGAAATGCCCAAATCCCTGCAGTCCCCTGTGATCTCTATTTATCCCCAGTAGTTTGAATCCCTTTGTTCAAACAATGAACAGGGGCAATGCCATCTCTGTTGGGCGTCGGGGTACTGAGTCTACAAACAAAAGATGCTTTTGCTGATTCTGGGTAGCCAGCAACCAAACTGGCAACAGAGTAAAGGAAACTGCCATGACTGGGTGTTTTCTGAATTGAAATGCGTTATCTTTGTTTGATCATGAGCGGACCCTTTTCCCATCTTCTATAATGGATCTCTCTCTCTCTCTGTCTCTCTCTCTGTCTCAGTGAGTGAGTGAGTGAGTGAGTGAGTGAGTGAGTGAGTGAGTGATTATGATGTTAATAAACATTTTTGGAATAGCAAAAAACTAAATTATATTGAGATAAAAGGGACAATTTTGCTTTTTAAATAAGCTTGCAGGAGCTCATGTTTTGGGTAAAGAAATGGTATATATGAAGAATTTGGAGTAAAGATGTAGGGATAAGATTTCTAATCATACAGATATGCAACCAAAATTTGGTTAGTTCTGTCTTGGGGTGCCTATGAGCTCTATCTCCGAACCTGGATGGCTATGACATAATTGATTAGCCTCATTTAGCTGCAGCAAGACACCACTACCTTCAATTTGCACCTCTGCCACCCTCTGCCTGTTGCCGCCCAGCAAAGAAGCATTCCATGCACCCTCAGATAAATCCTCTTTATGTGACCTCACTACCTGTGACCTCACTTATCTGTGAGGGGCAGAATGGCTACTTTCTTTGTTATCTGTGCCTTTGTCCTCGTTATCCACTATGCATAGACCTTCCAAAGGCTGCAGGGACCTTCAGAATGGCACCTGCAACCAGCGTTGGCCCCTTTAAAATGGCTGGCAGAAGCATCCACTGGCCATGTTTAAGGGGTTCATGCTGGTTGCATGTGCTGTTCTGAAGATCTCTGCAGCCTTTGGGAGGTCTCTGCCGCATTCAGATATCTTTTGGCATTTCTTGCCTCACTCTACTGGCGTCCTAAGGGGGTGCGCTGGAATCTTCTGATGGCAGATAAGGTACCTCTTGCACCTAACCCCATTGATCCCATAGGATCAATTGTTCGTTATCTATGAATTTGCTATCCACAATGATTTCTAGGAACCTAACCCTAGCAGATAATGACCGTATCTCCTAGACAGTTGGGAGCCAACTGAAAAAGAGGTAGAAGCCACCTCCAGAAAGGGAAAGGACAATAAGTGGGATGCCTTTCCTCACCCCACTTCCTTTTTTTAAATAGTTTTTTTTTATTAACTAATAAAAATAAAAGAAAAAATGTGAATATGCATGAATACTTTGTAAGACACAGCAAGAGCAAAGCAGTATATCCTACTTATATATGGTTTTCTTACTACCAAATGATCACCCCACTTTCTGTCTGAGGGGAAGCCCAATGACTAGGGTTTCCTCAGTGTAGGAGTCAGCTGCTAGGCAAGAGATCCAGGATGCCAGTTAACTTCACGGATTCCCTTTGTAGTTTAGCCCTGAGCTACCTATCAGGGAGTGAGGGACTCTAGTTTTTAGTTCTGGTCAGAAAGAAACAGGTAGGTAATTTATATAAAAATAGGTTAAGGAAGACAAATATGGGAATGGGAAAAACAAAAACAGACACGTTGGTTTAGGGAAAAATGAAACCAATTAAATTCAGTGCAACTACCCAGACTTAAGCACTGTGTAGAAAACCGCTCCTTTGTTCGCCTCCAGGGAATAAAGGGAGTGTCATTAATGCAAATACAGATAAATCTTTGCAAGTGCTGGAACATGTTCAGATTAGCTAATTTCTTTTTGGGGGATTGGGGAGGGGGACTGGGATTTTGCTGTTCGAGTTGGCTAATCCTAAATTAGGAAATTTGGGATCAGCCCCTTGAACTTCTCCTTGGCAAATAGAGAGCAAAACTGAGTTCGCAAAATTCAGTAAGGTGCTGATGATTTCTGTCTGGGGTATTTCACCTAGTGTGAGACCAGACATGCCCAATGCACACCCAGGATTTAGCTTTTCTGGTAGATGTGCAGTTAACAGAGGTCAAAATGGTCACACTGCCCAAGCTGACTCGTTCAAGCCAGCACCATGGCAAACACGCATAGGGGCTTGTTTTTGAGGGTGATAAAGTTCCTATTCACCATAGGTATCAATCTTCTTTCTGTCCCTTGACCTTGATGATTATTTTGCCCTGCAAAAAAGACACAGGGCTCTGGAGCAGAAAGAACTGTACCCCATTCTTCCAGCTGTCCACTGCCTTAGAACATGAACCAACTGATGAAAATTTTCATTATCTCTGCTCCTTTTACTGAGTGTCCTCAACCGTGTGTGAGAGGGAGGGCAGAGATAAATTCGTCTTTGTGGCGCTTGATAGGTCTTTGAATATTCTTGGTTCCCCCTTCTCTGATTGCAGCTGCTTTTGGTTTTGAAATTGCAGCATAAAGGCCCATTATCTTTTTACTTCATTCTTTTGTTGTTGTTGATTGAGAGGGAGGAAAGTTGTGCGGGGGCGGGAGAACCTGATATATTGTTTTATTTCCACCCCTTTTCTTTCTTTTGCAATTCATTTTCTTTCCCATCTTCTGTTTGATTTTTCAGATGTGAGTCAAACCTCCATCACAGGGGAACAGTATCAGCTCTTAGGTACAGTATTGCAGAGAAGTCCTGATGTGTGTGTTTGTGTGCGTGCGCCAGTGTTGTCCATCTTTAGACAATCAAAAGTGTGTGCATGCATGCAAACATGTGCCCTTGTTATCTGCAGTTATGTTGGTATGGAAAGAACAGTTTAGCAGTGTGTCTGTGTGTGTGGTTAACTCCTAATTAGAAAAATGAGAAGTGTATAATCAACCTCAGCTGAGGGCAAATATTTCAATATTATATGTGTATATGTCTTTAGGAATGATTTGTTAATAGCCACTTGCCTGTTTGCCTGAGGCAGGGAAACATCTCAAAAGTTGTTTTTTGATTAATTGCTTTTTAGGCCATAAATAGTTAACATGGATTTGTGTGGGCAGGCCAGTTAATACAGATGTGCCCCGTATCACAGATTCGGTGTACACAATTTCAGTTATCCACAGATACGTTGGATCCTGGAACTCCTATTAAAAACACAGGGGAACATTAAACACATCTTTTTTTCCACTTTGTTGCAGCAAAACCTCTGATGTTCCCCTCTTTTAAAAGGCGGTCCCAGTATCCATGGTTTCAGGTATCCATGGAACGGAACCCCAGCAGATACTGGGGCACGCCTGTAGTCTATTTGCAAAGTACTTGTTATTTGAAAATATATACCCCACTCTTCAGTAATGTTCCTCCCAGGTTGGCAATCAGATAGCATAAAACAGATAGAAACAATAACAACTCATATGAAAAATAAAAACAGCAGGACAGTAAAATCCTTGAAGGAGAATAACACCTGTTCATTTGGAGTTTTAAAAGGCCTGAAATGTCTGAAAGGAGATTATCTGGAGCTGAAAAGACAGGGAATAGTTGTAAAGCAAACCTTTCTGAAAAGAACGTTGTAGAGGCATCCTAACCAAAAAGGCCCTCACCCCACCTGAACTGGGAGGGCAGGGCCCTAGAGTTGGCCTCTAATTATCACCTTAATGCATGGGCAGGTCAGTGTGGGAGAAAGCAATTCTAACCTGCCTGGGTTCCAAAACATATAGAGTTATAGAGTAACAGCCCAATCCTGTCTAAGTCTACTTGTGGCGATGCAGTTGCACCATTATGATATGGGGTGGGGGAAAATTTGGCCTCTAGAGGCCTCTTTAGGGTAAGGGAACATTTGTCTGTTCCGTCTCCCTTTGCCCAATTCCTCCCCCATGTGCCCTTACCTCCTCTAGCAGGTGTCCCCAGTCTGTCAGAGCACAGACTTGGCCACTCACCACTTGTGGAGGCTGCTCGCATTTGCTTCAGCCATAAAGGAATTTTGCTGGCCAAATGTGCATTCCACTGGCTTAAACCCTCTTTCATTGTTAGATAGAACATCTATCTACTGTAGAAGCTGGGTGGAAAGGAAGGAACTGGTGTGATTCAGTCATTCAGGATACAAACTCCTGAGAGGACAAGGAGGAGATGCATTGAGGGTGGTGTATCTTTGTATGTCATAGAGGGCTTGGAGTCTAACAAATTAGAAAACATATGAGGACCAGATTCCTCAACAGAATAATTGTGGATGAAAATCAGTATTGTTTCTGCAAAGGTAAGTTTGGTCTCACTAGCTTTCTGGGGTTCTCTGAGAGTGGTAACAAGGCATATGAATAGAGGCAATCTATTTGGCTTTGAATACTTGGACTTTCAAAAGCTTTTGGCAGAGTCTCTCATCAAAGGTTCGTGAGTAAACATGGCAGCCCTAAAATAAGAGGTTAAACTGCTGCTGCTGAGCTTGTTGACCGGAAGGTTGGCAGTTCAAGATTACGCGACGGAGTGAGCTCCTGTTGCTCTTTCCAGCTCCTGCCAACCTAGCACGTCGAAAGCATGTAAAAATGTGAGTAGATAAATAGGTACCACTTTGGTGCACCTTGGCGTATAGTCATGCTGGCCACATGACCACGGAAACTTGTCCTCGGACAAACACTGGCTCTTTGGCTTAGAAACGGAGATGAGCACTGCCCCTACAGTCAATCACGACTAGACCATTTGGTCATGGGGAAACCTTTGCTTTTAACCACTTATAGACCAGGAAGCAGAAAGTTGGAAAAAATGGGCAATTTTCATAGTGGAAGGAGGTAAGAAGTGGGGTCTCCCAAAGATCTGCATTGGGACTGGTACTTTCTAATATTCTAATGATCTGGAACATAGTGGGGGAAAAAAGAGGTGGTGAAGTTTGCAGATGACATCAAACTGTTCACAGCGGTAAAAACCAAAGCAGAAAATGCTCCAAAAGGACCTCTCCAAACTGATCTCTAGACATGACAAATGTGGTTCCGTGTCAATATGTTAAGTGATGCATATTGAAGAAAAAAAATTGCAACCTCACATATACATTGATAGGGTTTGAACTGTCATTGACAAGAAAGAGATCTTGGGGATCAGCTGTGAAGAGGGCAATTTCTATAGTAGGGTCATTAGGAAAGGGATTGAGAATAAGGCTGCTAACTGTTAGCCACCATGGATGCTAGACTAGATGGGCCTTTGGCCTCACTCAGCAGAGTTTGACTCATGTATCTCCCATCTGACCCCATGTTAGGTAGAAGTTATGCTTTCCTTTGTGGAATGGAATGACCTTGAATTCAACCTCATCTCCCTTGTAGACATTGAGGAGCCTTGCAATGTTCTTTAGGGCCTGCTTATATCTTCTACTAATGACAATCCCTGGGCTCAGCCTTTTATACCTTAGGGGAGATGAATCAAAGCAAAGTTGAAAGAGCCGTAATAATCTTTGCAAAGATCTGGGACTCAGGATTTGCCTTTTCTTTAGTGTGGAATAATTGATTGTATAAACATTAGCAGGTTTATTATCTTTGGTGTGGTAACAAAGTCAGTGCGTGTAGACACATGGTCAGCAGGGGACATGTGGCCAAAACACCCAAGAAAACTTTGCACATATAGATTGAAGCTGTTATCTAGGGCTAACAATCCAGAAAAGCTTCGTATCTAATTTACATAATGGAATCTGCATTTTCTGATATAGTTTTGGATAATGAACACAAGATATTTACTATTCCCCCCACCATCCCTCTAAAGTCATTTTGAATGTGTCATTTTATCCATTTGCTTGTTTGTAACCACCCTTGCATAGGTGGTTTGTTAACGTAATACATTGGTGTTGTTTCTTTCATGCAATTAGCATGAAAAGGATAATCTTCCTCCTTTATTGTCTCTTTTATTTTGGACATTTCTTGGGGTGTTAATCCAGTCCAGGCTGATGCTCAGGTTCCACGCCTTAGGGTTACTGGGCAGGACCCAGCATTAAATGCTGCTGTTGTTGCTGCCTCTGCGTGCCTGCCTCTGTAATTTACTTCTGGAAGGGCACCCAGCCCCTACCCAGTCTCCTCTTGGGAGGCCATGATGTGGAGAGAAAATGGTGTTCTCCCATATAGAGCATGCGCATACAGGCAACTGGCGTGTGGTCATATCTGGACCTGTAAGTGGGAAGAGGAGAGGGAAATAAAGGGCCACTAGTGAGTTGGGATGCAAGAGGGAATTGAGATTTCTGTGTTCTTTGGAGCAGGTTGTGTTGCTCGTGTAAAAAAAAATGTCCTCTAGGAGGCAAAAAGGGCAAAAAAAAATTCTTCTCAAACTTATTAAGATAATTTATTAACTTGCTATCTTCCATGGCTGTAGAGAAAGTGTGGTAAAATTGCAAAGAGGTTGTAAAAGGAGTCCAACTTCATGAGAATTATCAGTTCTAACTTTTACGTCTCATATTTTAGGCCTCTACCCCACACTGTTGTTTTCCACACCTAAGCACGTCAACAACACAAGCTTATCAGAGTGCTGTTCAGTCTTAATTTGACATGAGTCAGGTTCTTGAAAATCTAATTAAATGCAAATTGCTTTTAAGTAGGTGCAGTTTAGGTATACAAATTAGGTACAACCCTGAAGCTCATTCATTTCCAGTGTGCCCTTTATGGTGAACTTGTAGGTAACTGATTATATTTAGGGGAAATTGGTATGCAAGAAGGAAGTAATAGCAGCTTTGCAGACCAGTTTTCAAAACTTGGCTGCTTGTTTGTCTGCTCATTCTTCCAGTTATCAGAAACAAGTAGATATAGAATGAAAAAGCTATGTAATATTTCTCACGTTCTCCCTCTGCCTTGGCAATCCTGTTATTTAGGATTGGCATGACAGTCAAACATTGTTGAGCATTCTTTTAAAGGTATATCTAGAGGGGGGATCACAGTGTTAAGTTTTGCAAGCAGCCACTCCCCCTCTTCTTTGGAGCCATTCCCAGCGGCTAGAGCAAAACGGAAGCTATGTTGGCTATGAATGGTTAAAAACAGGAAGGGAATCAGAACAGTTTTTTTAATAAAAAAAATAGTCTTGTTCCCCTCCTCAAAAAAAAAAAAAAATCCCTTGTTTTTGTTTGCGGCACTATTTACTCCAGCCTCTGACTACTGAAGAAGCCACAGAATATGTCCCTGTCATCAGCGTCCGAATGCGCTCTGTCTCTCATGAGTGGTCTGGGTGGGTGGAACAGCAGACGTTGTCCCTCTCTGCTTCAGACGGTTTCTGCTCCACCTTGGGAGAGATAGAAATTGTGCAAAATGCAACATGTCACCACCATCAGGACCAGCCGCTCATCACAGTTTAAGCTTTCAGTAGAATCCTCCATTGTCATTTCAATGGTCTGAATTTTCTCTTCACTGGCATTCCAGCTCGCTTATGCTCTGGGATCGGGGAGGAGGGGTAGGGCTTCGTCAGCCATGGGCGCAGTGGGTCTGTGACACTCCCGATGATCAAAGGTGGATGGTGATTCTTTTGATGTTCTCTGGCACATTGTTCCCAAGAGTCCTCCTCACAGAAACATCCAGGAACATTGCCCTGGAGTTGCCACCTGCAGCACTATGGACTGTTTGAGGTAACTGTTGGTCCCCTTGCTCGGACACTGGATTGGGATGTTCCTCACAGGGCACCAGTGCAGTTCATGAAGCCCTTGGCATGGAAACTCTCCATGATCAACTGTGTGTCACCAAGACCCCTTTCCTGGATGTGGCATATTCCTTCTCTTCCTTTGAGCTTCTTCTCTTTTCTTACAGATCCTGGGCACAAGAAGGATCCCCATGCCTATCTCAACAATACCAACTATGAAGATGGCGATGAGTTCTTTGACAAGAATCTGGCACTCTTTGAGGTGAGTTTGTTTTTCTGAGATTCTGTCCTTATTCTTCCCTCCTTGTTCTACACTCTCTTTTTATATGCATCCAGGCTTTCCTTAAACCTTTTGGTGATTTCTTTTGAGATTTCCTTATTCACAGTGCTATGTACATTATTAAAGTTCTGTGCAAGAATTAAAATGTGTAGAATTGGATGTGGAATTCTGGCTCCTGAAAATCTATCAACTTTGTGTGTATGCATGTGTTTTAAAGTATCACTGACTGCTCTCTTATGAAGAAAGCCTGGAAGTTTGGAAATTTCCCAACATTTCCATACGCATTGGTCAGAGTTCTAACGATCACTCTTTTCACAGTAAAAGCAGAATAATACAACAAACACTGATTAAGGGCCCAGTCGTATCCAACATTCCAGCACTGAAGCAGCTGCCATGCAGCCCTGAAGTACAAGATCAAACGTTCCCTTACATTGACCTCTGTGAGTGCTCTCCCACCTCAGGATTCAGCACATGCCCCATTGGCATGGTTGCACCGGCACTGGAAAGTTGGGTAGGATTGGGCCCTAAGTTGTATAATTTGTGAAGATAGCAGAATTCAGCTTTTTTTTTTTAAAGCTTTTTCTAAACTGTACACAGGTTGCTTTTAGCCATCTCCTGTTGTGTTTTTTCTTTGTTATTCTGTCTTTCATCGCAATCCTTCCAACAATAGCTGAAGAACTTCTATAGCAAGTTACAGTAACTCCCATTGATTTCCTTCTCATTTGGTAGGAGGAGATGGATACTAGACCTAAGGTATCCTCTCTGCTCAACCGCATGGCCAACTACACCAACTTGACACAAGGAGCACGCGAGCATGAAGAGGCTGAGAACAACTCTCTGGGCAAGAAAAAACCCACTAAGGTGAGAAGCTGGACAGCTGAAGATGGGATAATGGTTGACAAGAAAGAATGTGGGCAACCAGAGGTGAGAGGCATCTTGAGACAGTGGAAGAGTTGAAGGTCAACTGGGAAGAGTGGATATTTTCTCAGTACATGCCTTGCAACTCTAAAACTCGCTTTCACAGAGTCTTCCATAATCAAACTGTGGACTTCTTTTGGAAGTACTGAAATATCTTTTTCACTTGGCCTGTCATTTACCTGCTGAAATTAAGTCCTATGCACCCTTTCCTGGCAATAATCCCCACTTAACCCACCAGAACGTACTCCTAATTAGACATGCATAGGATTGGGCTGCAATGCAGCATCAGGTAAAGCTGGAAACATAGATCAGTATATACCTGCCACAGATTTGTGGGAGATAGTGAAGACTAACTATCCACTGGCTCAAGCCCTGAGAAACCTGAGTAACCAGGTGCCTGAGTCTTGGTGGTTGGATGGGTTGCATCTTACCTCTTCAGTCAATTTTAACTGTTCTGCCTGCATTGGAAGAGGTTGACCTTATAGGTCCCCTCCAGCTCTCTTGAGCATATTTCACATTGTTGCTTACCTTTTGGTGGTTGAGTTGACCTCAGTAAATGAAAGTTGGAGACGGCAATGGTGAAAATGAATAATGGAAGGATTTTCAGGTGGTTGTTTAAAAAGCATTGACAGGGCCATGTGATAAAAGAAGTAGCTGTGGATGCACAGTGGAATTAGTCTTGAGACCCTGCCTGCTCTCTCTCCTAGACTCCACAGATGGGCACATTCATGGGGGTTTATCTGCCCTGCCTGCAGAACATCTTTGGAGTGATTCTGTTCCTGCGTCTCACCTGGGTGGTGGGTACAGCCGGTGTAATGCAAGCCTTGGCCATTGTCTCCATCTGCTGCTCTTGTGTGAGTTCTCCTTCCCTGTCTCATCTTAATCAGGTCTAATTATAGTCGTTTCTGATGTCCTAGGAAAGGAATGGGAGACCCTGTCAAAGGTGGGGTGGGGTGGAGAGAAAAGCATCTCTTTCCCCAGTTGTTTCAGAAGGCTTGTTCCAGATTTCCATTGACTGAACAGTAGCTGTTATGTCTCCTGTTGTTCTTTTTGCTCATCCAAATGAAGGGAAGGGCCCCTTTCATCCTGTAATTGGATCTTTAGTTAGGAAAACCTTATGAAGATAGAAAACACGTGTGACTCATTTTTATCTGAAACTGACCAAAGGAAAGCAAAACAAGGGTCAATGGAATAAGACATGGAAGTTAAAAACAAACAAACACCAACCTTGAATACAGTAGCCACACCAAATCACAAGATGAGAGTTAGCAAAGCTCTGTATATTTCTTCATGTTTCTTCTCAATTTTTTCCCATTGATTTCTCATCCCTTCCTCAGACACTGCTAACAGCCATCTCTATGAGTGCTATTGCCACCAATGGGGTGGTTCCTGGTGAGTACCTGATACTCATTCTTCCACATAGACCTGATACAAGTTAAGCTTACCTTCAGAAGTCTTTTTCTAAGAGTCCCCTAGGCTAGTCTGGAAATGGCTTTTTCTATGGTAATGCCCAAATTATGCCGCTCTTCCTTCAGAATTGTTTGCTTTATGCCATCACTGTTATCTTTTGGGGATTTTAATGACACTTGATGGTACTTGAGGTCTTTTTGCTATTCTGCTTTTATCTTTAATTGTATTTTTCTTATTTTATTGTAAGCCAGCTTGAAGCCATCCTGGCAAAAACTGGGTTGTGTGTACAGTGCAGTTGGCCAGATTTCAACTCCCACATCCCTTTCCAGTCTAATGGTCTCCTAGCCACTTTCCTGTGTCCTCTCTGCAGCTGGGGGCTCATACTTCATGATCTCACGAGCCCTGGGGCCTGAGTTTGGAGGAGCTGTGGGACTCTGCTTCTATCTGGGCACCACCTTTGCTGCTGCCATGTATATCTTGGGAGCCATTGAAATCTTCCTGGTAAGTATTCAGCACTGTGATCCATGCAACCCAAGGACACTTCCTGGTTTTGAATTTGGTGCTGTGCCCTATAGCTTTGGCGCCTTCCAATAGCCCTGAGACAGCCCTGATCTCAGAGCAAATGCCTCCAGCTCTGCAAATGTCTCTTTATCACTCTTCTGACAAGGCTGGTACCTACTGACTCTCTTAAAGGTGACGTGTGCCTGATTTTCATCCTCTTTCAGATGTACATTGCCCCTGAGGCAGCCATCTTCCACAGCAGTGATCCTCTGAAACTACCAGCGGCCATGCTGAACAACATGCGGGTGTATGGCTCAGCCTTCCTGGTACTGATGGTGCTGGTGGTGTTTGTGGGTGTGCGCTACGTGAACAAGTTTGCTTCTCTCTTCCTCGCCTGTGTCATCGTCTCCATCCTGGCCATCTACGCTGGTGCCATCAAATCCTCCTTTGCACCTCCCAGCTTCCCGTAGGTTACCAGCACGCTCAGAGAGGGCTGATCATGATGTCTCTTTAAAACAGTCTCAGGGTCATAGCTGTCCCTAAATAACGTTGGCAAATATAGTTCTTAGACTGTGCTTGTAGTTCTTCTGTGAAAGGGTTAAGGATCTTTGTCAACACATCAGCACCCTTCCTGGCACACTCTCAGAACTATAACTCCTTGTGTCCTTGGCTAGTGGGAGTTGTGACTCTGACTGCATTTATGCATCTCAGTGCCTTGGAACCTTAATATCTAACTAGTATCCTTTCCATTTAGTGTGTGCATGCTGGGGAACCGCTCTCTCTCCCAGCATAAGCTTGGCATCTGCGCCAAGACAGAGGAGCGTGACAACATCACCGTGACGACACCGCTCTGGAGTATCTTTTGTAACAAGAGCATGCAACTCAATGCTTCCTGTGATGAATATTTTCTGCATAACAACGTCACCATTATTGAGGGCATCCCAGGGCTGGCCAGTGGTGTTATTAATGGTGAGGAAGACCTCTTTTTTGTTTTTATTTTTTTTCATTTGGTTTTCCCATGTTGGAATAGCCCAAGATATGTCCCCATGCAGTTCCCTGCTAATCTTTCCCATGTCCTTCCCTAATTATAGAGAATCTTTGGAGCACCTACCTGATTAAAGGCGAGATTATTGAGAAGCCATCATTGCACTCAGCTGATGTACTGGGAGCCCTGAACAGTCAGTATGTGCTGGCTGACATTACCACTTCTTTCACCCTCCTTGTGGGCATCTTCTTTCCCTCAGTTACTGGTAAGAGCTATGCTGCTGCTGGGCATTGATGGTCTTCCGCTTACGAGATTTGTATTCACATTTCTCCTGGAGTCTGATGATGGCTTTGGGAAAGTCACAGTCTCAGCCTGAGGAAAAAGGGCTTAAGCCTGGTTAAACCCATAGTTGTGAGGTAGGACTGGATCTGGCTTTATTGTGATGGTTTCACCTACAGGCCCAGTTTGACCCACAGCTGCAAAGTCTTTGTCCAAACTGGCCACTATAAAATGAAAGATGTTGTTTCCATGTCAACAGAACCGTAACTAGGGTGGAGCCAGAGGAGCACCCTCTCCAGGCGCTGAATTAAAGGTGGGGTGCAGGATTGCCCCCAGTTCCGCTCCAGTTACGGAGGAGATTGCCTTGGTGATAATGGAGCAAAGGCATTTTCCTCCGTCATCTCCCTGGAGGAGGGGCGTTTGCAATCTGCAGCACCATCTCCTTCAAGGAGCCATTACATGAAGGGGGGGCGCAAACAGGCAGAGCGTGACGTCACTGCCCCAGGGTGCTGGGGTAGGACGTTACAGCTCTGCATGTCAAGTTAGTGAATCATCTGCAGAAAGAGTTCATATCCCATTCATCACAGAATTTGAGTTGTTCACTAGCTGAAGTTTTTTTATGTGTTATGAAGATTGTCACGGCCCTTTCAACAAAGGGGCATCAAAGCTTCCACATACGGGTTCTGTATCTTTGTCTCCACAGGTATTATGGCTGGATCAAATCGTTCCGGCGACCTGAAGGATGCTCAGAAATCTATCCCTTTTGGTACCATCGTGGCCATTGTCACCACCTCCTTTGTGTGTATCCTTCCTGGTAAAGGGGAGGACAAGGGTTGGTTATGCTGGGAACAGTAGGGTTGAAATTGCTTTCACGTGTGAGGGGAGGATGGCTGGTCTTTTGTACCCTGTGCTTCCTTGCACCAAGTTTTTCTTTCCAATATTGACTTTTTACCGCTCCTTGACTATTTCACAAACCAGATCTTAGCAATGTGGTGCTGTTTGGGGCCTGTATTGAAGGTGTCGTGCTCAGAGACAAGTAAGTGTAGTGCCTTAACTTCCCCTAGGGCCACCATTCTCTGAATGTAAGGTAGTTGCTCCCAGGGCACATCAGGATTGCAAGAGGTTTCCCAATGACACCTTGCTATCCACCATTTGATAAGTATTCTACAAAATGTAAACATTTCAATGAATCACTCAATTATACAGAATACCTCGGTCATGCATTTTTATTCTGGATGCAAAGTTTAGATTCTCTTTCCTACATAATCATCCCTCTCCTCAGATAATCTCATTTCCTTGCTTTAGTTTGTCTATATTCTATTAATTATTTTTGTCTTGTTCTTCTGGGCTGTGTTTTCTGAATTTTATGTGTTCGGAGGGCTCATTACCATTGAGCTTTGTATTTTTTACCATTGTTTGTTAGGTAGGCACTTTGTGGCCTAAGATATTTGCTCTCCATTTTGGCTAGGTTTGGTGACACAGTGAAAGGGACCCTCGTGGTGGGGTCACTATCGTGGCCGTCTCCTTGGGTCATCGTCATTGGTTCATTCTTCTCTACATGTGGGGCTGGGCTGCAGAGCCTCACCGGTGCACCCCGATTGTTGCAGGCCATAGCCAAGGACAACATTATACCCTTTTTGCGGGTAAGAGTGATCACAATTCATTCGTCTTGGCATTGGATGGAGAGCTTATTGAGTGTTAGTGTGATCTCTTTTCTCTCGTTGATTGACGAGCACTAATGTGCATGGTGTTTCTTTCCTTCCTTCCTCAACCTGTCTAGGTATTTGGCCATGGCAAAGCCAATGGGGAGCCCACCTGGGCCTTACTCCTGACAGCAGGCATTGCAGAATTGGGGATCCTTATTGCCTCTTTGGACATGGTTGCTCCCATCCTTTCCATGTAAGTGCCACACTGATCTTTAGGCTTTGTCCTTAGGAATTACACACCACTGACTTCACTTGCTTTTCTCCAAGGTTCTTCTTGATGTGTTACCTCTTTGTCAACCTGGCCTGCGCCTTACAGACGCTACTCCGCACCCCTAACTGGAGACCACGCTTCCGGTACTACCACTGGTAAGAACACCAGGCGTAACTGATGGCTGGGAGGAGGAGGAAGACGAGGAGCACCAGTAGATGTGGAGAGGGGGGCACACTCTTTAATAATAATAATAATAATAATAATAATAATAATAATAATAATAATATAATATAATGCTAGTATTTATATATCTCCTTTCTTAGGTCATTAGATTGCTCCTCTGACTTTAACTCAAGGCGGTTTACATAGGCAGGCTTTATTCATAAACACAAAGGTTTTTTACAAAATTACAAGGAAGTTCTATCTTTCAAGAACATACAACATACAGATGGTACTTTTGTGGTCTAGTCTTCTTTCTAGCCACACAATTTGCCTGCCTGCTGGCTGATTAGCGGTTTCTCTGCTCACACCAAAGAAGCGGCTGGCCCAGCACACTCCCCTCTCACAGGCAGCTGTAGCCCAGCTCTAATCAGCCGCGGTTTACAAGGTCTGCCACTCACGGAGACTTCCGGTGATCCCGAACTGGCGACCTTCGGATCTTATCTTCAGGCAAACGGAAGCTTTAACCCTCTTGGCTACACCTCCTGCCCGGGAGGTGTATGTCCAGCTTTGCAAAAGGAAAGGAGCAAGCAGGTGTTATATTAGGAAAACTGGGAATTGTGAAGTTTGGGATTGGGGAGCAGGACTCCTGGGTCTGCTTCCAGGACTGTGTGTGTTTGGTGTGTTTGCTGACAAGTGCAAAAAATTTAGCATTGGGGTTTTGGCTCCTTTTTTCCCCTTTTTTCTTTTTTTTAAATGTGTGTAGGTCTCACCTTAAGAAATAAACCCTGGTTTTAGTGCCCTCCCCTTCCCTCACTTCCTTGCTAAAAGTGAAACACCAGCATCTGAACTGACTACATGAATCCATGGAAGAAGAATAAACAACAGGGAACCAAATAAATTCAGTTCTGATCATTTCGAGGGACTGCCGTACTTCGAGTTTTTCCACCCCTCCTTGGGCTTCTTGGTTTCAGAAAGAGTTTGGGGCTGGGTAGTGTTGAGAACTGAACAAGACTCTTATTGTATAGTTGTATGTATGTTGGCTTCTTGCAGGGCACTTTCATTCATGGGCATGACTATCTGCGTGGCACTCATGTTCATCTCCTCCTGGTATTACGCCATTGTTGCCATGGTGATAGCGGGAATGATCTACAAGTACATTGAGTATCAGGGGTGAGTATTCCGATCTTGTGGTGCTCAGTGATAGGGTTGCTGAGACCTGGCTCTGGGCCTGGGGAAAGATGCCTGACTGCCCCCATTCCAAAATGCATTGGAATAATAGACAGATAGAAGTAGGTTAAAGCTGCTAGTGGAAACGCAGCCCTGGATAGGCTGAGATTGAGGTGCCCCAGTTTATTTTGCAGTACATTTGTTTTCTACTGTATACTTTGTTTTGTCATGGACTGGGCTCCCTGGAAGGCCAGGCCCCGAGGATTTTGGCCCCCTGCTCCCCTCAGGCTTTCTCGGGGATCCTGATCCCCTTTGTGCTGCTTCCTCCCACATCAGAGAGTATTCTATAGCTATCTCTAGTGAGCTGCAAGCAGAAACAGTTGTTTCTCTGTCCCTTTGAGGCTTTAGAACTCCTCTCCCTGAGACTGTCAGGGAGAAGAGGGGCTTGTGGTTTTTCTGGGACTCTGCACTTAGGAATAGACAGCTGCAGCTACAAAATCTTAGATCTTCAACTTTTAGGGACACGGTGATGAGATGTCAAGATTCATGCCCTCCTGACCTGCTCAGAAAACCATGTCATGTCAATCAGAAAAAGTGAACCTTTATCTTCACAGTATTAAGAACTTTTAGAATGGATTGGGAATTAGCTGTGGGAGTCACAACCCCTGTCTTCTTTCCCCACAGTGGATGGCCACCAGTATATTGTACAGTATTTTCTCTTCCCCTTTCCCCAGTGCTCTTGGAAAGGAGAGGTGCTGAGCAATGTGACTCTCCCACATTTCTCATGTTACTGAACTCCTTGTTCGTTCCCACAGGGCCGAGAAGGAGTGGGGGGATGGTATCCGGGGCCTGTCCTTGAGTGCAGCCCGCTTTGCCCTTCTGCGCCTTGAGGAGGGGCCACCCCACACCAAGAACTGGAGGTAGGGAAGAGACTTGCAGCTTCTTGATTCTGTTGTGTCACTGTGGGCTGTATGTATGTATGTATGTATGTATGTATGTATGTATGTATGTATGTATGTATGGATTACTCTGTGTACAATAATATACACTTCTGTGCATAATCAGTTGCTATTTCTCCCTCAGACCACAACTACTGGTGCTGCTAAAGCTGGATGAGGACCTTCACGTGAAGCATCCACACCTGCTCACTTTTGCCTCCCAGCTAAAAGCAGGCAAGGGCCTGACCATCGTAGGCTCCGTCATGGTGGGCAATTTCCTGGAGTGTTACAGTGAGGCACTGGCTGCTGAGCAGGTGAGCTTTTGCCCAAGTGCATTCCATTGGTTGAATGAGAGGTGCAGGGGCTCAAACCTTTTTAGCAGCCGCATCATCTGTCCTGCAAGCTCTGTCTCCTGGTGCCAAATGCAGAGGCCATATTTTGGATGTCAGGTAAAAGCGCGTTCCGTGAATCAAGAGGTGCAAAAGCTTCCACATTCCTGGAATCAGATTCCAGTGCTCTGTTCTCGGATTAGGTCAGAGATCCCTGGCAAGACCCACCTTGGAGGGTCTTCTTCCATTCTAGCATTTAACTCTTAGTGATAAGACAAGAGAGATCCTTCTCACCCTGTTTGACTGTGCAACGTGTTCCTTGGGCTGGACGGACTTTGCCTGCTGGTGCCCTCTAGCAGCCTTACTTTGTCTCTTGTTTTAGACCATCAAGCACCTTATGGAGGCGGAGAGGGTGAAGGGCTTCTGCCAGATTGTGGTGGCTGCCAAGGTGCGCGAGGGCATCTCCCACCTCATTCAGTCGTGCGGGCTGGGTGGTATGAAGCACAACACCGTGGTGATGGGTTGGCCCAATGCTTGGCGCCAGAGTGAGGATGCCCGTGCTTGGAAGACCTTTATTGGTATGGTCTCACCTAAGGGAGTCTGGGGTGGGGGTGGGGCTTCATCGTGGTCAGGTGAATCATACAGTGTGGTTTTTCTGTCCGCTTTCCCTGCAGGCACTGTCCGAGTAACCACAGCTGGCCGCCTAGCTTTGCTTGTGGCGAAGAATGTGGCTTTCTTCCCTAGCAACGCAGAACCCTTCTCTGAGGGGAACATCGACGTCTGGTGGATTGTGCATGATGGCGGGATGCTGATGCTGCTCCCTTTCCTTATCAAGCAGCACAAGGTGCTGGAGCAGTGGGTGGGCGTGATGGGAGCGGCTGCTCAGGGGAAGGTAGACTGGCAGACGGGGCTCCTGACCCTCCCTGTTCCCAATTCAAAGGTGTGGCGCAAATGCAAAATCCGCATCTTCACCGTCGCGCAGCTGGAGGACAACAGCATCCAGATGAAGAAGGACCTTGCAACCTTTCTCTACCACTTGCGCATTGAGGCGGAGGTGGAAGTGGTGGAAATGGTAAGAGAGGAGTAACTTAACAGCAGCATTAACAGCAGCCTCAGACACAGACTGATAGGTAGATTTCCTTTGGTCAACAACTTAGATAGGTGCTGAAGAATGGAAAGAGATTAATTGAAGAACATATAAGAACTTGAAGATATATTGAACATAAGAATTCCAGGCACACTTAATGGAAATCATATTCATATTCTCTGACCCTTTGTAACAATAACTGCTCATAAGCTTCTTCTCCCCATAGCCATGAGGGCTAGTATCTTTGTTTTGACATGCTTCTATGTTCTGCTTTTTAGGCTGAACTCCTCCATTGTTCACAGTGTGACTTCAGCTCTGCAAATTCCTAGCCTCACGAGTAGAACATGCAAACATTCTGTGCGCTAGGAAGAAATCTGGGCAATCAGTGTGCCGGGCATGGTCAGCTGGGCTTATTGCCACGATGTTCAGATTTTCAGCTTTCCTTTCTTGCCTCCGCAGCATGACAGCGACATCTCTGCCTACACGTATGAGCGCACACTGATGATGGAGCAGCGCTCTCAGATGCTGCGCCAAATGCGCCTCTCTAAAACAGAGCGGGACCGAGAGGTGAGCTGGGCTGGAATGGGGCTCTGCTCGGGCCAGGGACCAAGTTTCAAGTACCCGTTTCAGTGGCTCCTTGACTGACCCACCCGCAATACCTTCCTCACAGGCCCAGTTGGTGAAGGACAGGAACTCCATGCTGCGGCTGACCAGCATTGGCTCAGATGATGACGAAGAAACTGAGACTTATCAGGAAAAGGTACACATGACGTGGACCAAGGACAAGTACTTGGCATCCCGCGGATACAAGCCCAAGACACTGGAAGGCTTCCAGGACCTGCTCAACATGCGACCGTAAGGGCCCCTCCTCCTGCGACCCCTCGGGCATCACTCAGCCTTTCCCTGTTGATTTAGCTCCTTTCCCAAGACCTGCCCTTCATGCTGTGACTCCCAGAATCCTCTGGGATAGTTGCACAGAGAGCATCCAGTATGTCCTGTATCCAATTGCCAGCAAGCTCCAGGGCCGTGTTTCATTCTGTTCTTTAGGTTTTGGGGACTATTTCTCCTGCAACATCCATTTGTCCATGCCGCCTTCCCCACAGCTCCTGCTTGTTTGCTGTCCTTATCTTACATCTTTTTCTCTCCTACCTAAATCCTATGAGTTAAACAGCTTGGAATGTTTAGCCTGGCGAGGATTAAGGGGAGAGATATGACAGCCCTCTGCCTCTTCTTACGCTCCGCACAGAGACCAGTCCAACGTCCGACGCATGCACACAGCCGTCAAGCTCAACGAGGTCATTGTCAACAAGTCCCACGAGGCCAAGCTGGTGCTGCTCAACATGCCGGGGCCCCCGCGCAACCCTGAAGGCGACGAGAACTGTATCCTTTTCTGGAGAGGGCTTCTCTCCTGCGGAGGTGCAAGGAAGGTTTGGCGTGGGGTCTCGCCACTTGCAGTGCAGGCTCCTTGACAGCCTCCACCTGCAGACATGGAATTCCTGGAGGTCCTGACCGAGGGGCTGGAGCGTGTGCTGCTCGTGCGAGGAGGTGGCAGTGAGGTCATTACCATCTACTCCTAGGGGAGCCAGCAGGGCCTCCTCCTGATGGACTTGCAATCGACAGCTGCCTCTCCCAAGAGCAGCAGCTACCACCACCGGCACTCCTCCTTTGCTTTCTTTTCCCTCCGGCAGTTTGGGGTTTCTGGACAAGGTGGCTTTCCCTTCTTTTGAAGGAGAGAGGGCTGACTTCCCTTGCCATCCATAAAGGTAAAGGTGCCTGCCAGAAACTATGTAAGAGGACGAATTGGATTCCACTGGTGGGTGGCTCTGTTTCTTTCCTTCACCATTTCAGGGTAGGGGCAGTGAGGCAAGGGCCATTTTGCAGGGTGTAAAACAAAACAAAATCAGGGAGGTTTCCACCTCTGCTGGCCTTGACAAGAATGCAACCAGGCGGTCTTTTGGCTGGGAGGCGGTGGGTTTGGAGTAGAAGAAACTGTTACATATTGAGTGTCACTTGTGCTAGCCAGAGGAGGGGAGGCAACTCCTGTTGTGCTATTCTCTTCTGGTCAGTGCCAAAGTCTTTCTGCTTTCTTTCCCTTTGAAATCAAGGAGGGGCAGTGTTTGGAAAGATGGAACCCTGTACCCTGGTCCCCTTTGGATTCTGATTCCAACTTACTATTTGCCAAAGGGGGTGAATGGAATGGCTGAGCCAGGCTGGAAGTGGCATATATTGGTGGACAAATGTATGCAGTTGGCCTCTCACTTCCTTCCCCGTAAGGCCCTTTCACTCTTATCTGGACAAGAAGGTGGGCTTCTTTTTTCAGTGATGTTGACTGAGGCTGTAGTAGCTGGCATGAACAACTAGGGAGGCAGGAGGAGCAGAAAAGAGCACCTATAGGGACAGAGAACAGCAATATTTTTCCTCCTGACTGTTGTCATATGCAGACTTTTCTCCTGCAGTCTTGTGCTTCTAAACCTCTGTCCCCTCTCCTCTACCAAGTGGAGAGACCTACATCTGTCTATGCCAAACAACCAAGAGGTGTAATTGGAGGTGCCACAACATGCTGTTTTCTGTGGGGCAATGACCCTTCTCACCCTTTAGAAGCACGGGGGGGGGGTGTCCCTCTCTGTCTCTCCTACCCGCTTTTCAATGATGGATGTCTATTTTTTTTCCTCCATGCACCCCTTGCTCAAGATGTAGTATGCAAGGACCACTCAACTTGGGGTTGCCTTAAAGCAGACCAGTCTCCAGCCTCTACACGTGTTTTATTTTTAAAGGGAATTTCACATAGCAGTTTCTCATCTCTTATGTGGGGGAAGCTTTTAATTTATTGGGGGTGTGACCTTGTTTACATAGCATCACGTTTGAGGGTATATTTTTTGCTTTCTGAATTATGTAAAAATAAAAATAAACTTTTTATATATTATTTTGTCTTCCACTGGTTGCAAGTGGGGGGTTCTGGCCCTTGCTGCTCACTTGTTCCTCTTTAGCCTTGCTGTTTTCATGGTCCCACCACTGCGTTCATTAGCAGGAAAGGGACTGGTGGGCAGATATCTAGGTATAATCTTCAAAATTCCTGCCAGGATGATCTGTAGTCATAGTCAGGTGATTTTCTACAGTGTTAACATACTTGCAAGTCTTACAATAGTTCAGACTAGAAAAACCAAGACCTGTATATGCCTATATCAAGAGCCCCATTTCATCTCCTTCTACAAAGTACACTTGCTTATTCTGAAGAACTTCAGTTGACTTTCAGTCTAGAGGCAGAGCTCTGAAAGGCAGCAACAGCCCCACTGTCTCCTTTTAATCACCGTACGTGAAAATGAAACTGTTTTCCAAGTTTGTGTCTAAGAAAACTGCACAGACCCAGTGACTTAACATTTTTATTTGAACTCTAAAGTCAAGGAGAAGATGAAAAGAACTGGTCATGAAGGATGCTTCCTGCCTCTTGCTCCTCCACCCCCTGCAGCACAGTTCGGTCCTTCATAATTTGTTCTTACGTACCCCTACGCCCTAGAGCAGCTCTTAGTGAGTCAGGCAAGAGGGAGCAGTTAGGAGTGGTGCAAAGCAGCAGCTTGTTCCTGGGGCGCTGTGAGTTTACAACACTAGTCCTCCACCTGTGAACTCCATGCGCTAAAAAGGAGAAAAAACAGCAGGAGCAGACATGAGCAAGTCTCCTACCCAAACCATCCTTTAATACCACAATCCCAGCTTCCAGGACCAAGCAATACCAATGCCCCACCTCCCTTTTGCTCTTATCCGTTTACTTAAGCATCTACCACTGATGCTTCAGAAAGGAAGTAGCATTTTGGGCCAGAGAAGCGAATACATTGCCTTTCCCAGCCCCAAGTAGCCTTCCAGCATGCCCTGGATTGCTAGGATACCCGCTTAAGGCAAGAGCCCCCCCTCCTCATTTCTGCTTCCTTTTGGGTTGGGTCTCAAAACCTTCAAACTTACCTCAGGGGGCTCAATGAAAGCCAACCAGTCAGAGGCATGAGTTGGCAACAGTCCCATTGACTGGCACTTATAAACGGCCAATGCCAGCCCTAAAAGGTTGCCAATTAAATACACCAGGCCCTGCAGGAACTTCTGGCTTGAGCTTTCTAGAAGCTTGAAGGCTGTGGAAACAGCAGAAAAGAAATCAGAGACAGGCTAGGGGGCAGCACAAAAGGTATTCATCTCTTGGGGCTAAAGAAGGTACTACCTGCACAGTAGCACTCTGTTGGGGTGACGCGCACATGCACACTTCCCCCTCAGTTTGGAGGAAGAGAAAGGAATCGGAGGCAAAAAAAGGACCACACAGTCATTACCTTTTTGCTCTGGAGGCTGTCACTGTTCAGTATATAAGGCATGAGCCCAGGCAAATCTTGGAACACAATGTAGTGGGGAGATGATCTGTCAGTCTTACAGAACCTCTCCTAACAGGCACTTTGTTTAAAGCAGGAATATGAGCCCTCCAGCCCTAAATAATAGTTGAAGATTAAATGTTCATCATAGATGTCCTTAGAGACACTGATGAGTAGCTCAATGTTTACTGTGCATACCATTCTCCACTTCAAAGAGCTGATTTTTTTTTTAAATGCAACATTGGATTTGTGTTTAAAGCTTTATCTTGCAAATGGCAACTTTTGAGGGACAGACAAGAACATGGGGGTGGGGGATAGTATCTGAGGTATACAGTACCCTAAAATAAGGCCCACACAGAAACCTAGTAAGAGATACTGCTCCAGTATGTTCCAAGAGCTGCTCTTCTTCAGAATGGGTTTTTTTTCCCCCAACTCTAAGAAACATGTCAGATTGAAGCTGGGATTTTCTATGTACAAATTGCAAACACTGACCTTATTTATGTTCAAGTGCAGCTCTATCCCCAAAGCCAGCCAGCACAGATGCACTAATTCACATGACTACTCCTGGACTAGATACCTCAGCTGGGTTTCAAAACACATTCAGCCACACAATCCCCAACCTATAGTAGCCTGAAGTGGTTTGGGGTGTCTGCACTAGCTATAGATTTGACAGGGATAAGCAGCGAGGTGGCCAAGTTTGCGGATGACACAAAACTTTTCCGGGTGGTAAAAACCAGAAAGGATTGTGAAGAGCTCCAGAAGGATCTCTCCAAGTTGGGGGAATGGGCAGCCAAATGGCAGATGCGTTACAACATAGACAAATGTAAAGTGATGCACGTTGGGGCAAAAAACCAAAACTTTACCTATAGGCTAATGGGTTCTGAGCTGTCTGTGACAACTCAGGAGAGAGATCTCGGGGTGCTGGTGGACAATTCAATGAAGGTATCGACCCAGTGTGCGTCAGCAATTAAGGCCAATTCCATGCTTGGGGTCATTAAAAAAGGGGTTGAGAATAAAACAGCCAACATTATCATGCCATTGTACAAATCGATGGTAAGGCCACACCTGGAATACTGTGTCCAGTTCTGGTCGCCGCATCTCAAAAAGGACATAGTGGAGTTGGAAAAGGTGCAGAAGAGAGCAACTAAAATGATTATGGGGCTGGGGCACCTCCCTTATGAGGAAAGACTGCAGCGTTTGGGGCTCTTCAGTCTAGAAAAAAGGCGCCTGAGGGGGGACATGATTGAGACATACAAAATTATGCATGGAAGGGATAAAGTCGATAGAGGGATGTTCTTTTCCCTCTCTCAAAACACCAGAACCAGGGGGCATCCACTAAAACTGAGGGTTGGGAGAGTTAAAACAGATAAAAGGAAGTACTTTTTTACCCACCGGGTAGTTAATCTGTGGAACTCCTTGCCACAGGAGGTGGTGATGGCATCTGGTCTTGATGCCTTTAAGAGGGGATTGGACAGATTTCTGGAGGAAAGGTCCATCGTGGGCTATAGGCAATGATGGATTGTGCAACCCCCTTACAAAGGTGGTGGGCTACTGGTACCAGGTGCAAGGGAGTGGCAACAGGATGCAACAGGATCTTGTTGTTGCATGCCTCCCTGGGGCACCTGGTGGGCCGCTGTGAGATACAGGAAGCTGGACTAGATGGGCCTTTGGCCTGATCCAGCAGGGCTCTTCTTATGTTCTTATGAACATGCGTTCTACTCAGGCAGAATGACCTTTCTTTGTTCAGATGTCTGCTATTGTATGTACAAAGAATCCACCCTCATGGATTGCTACAGGATGTGCTGATGGCACCCGAACTAGATGCCTTTAATGGGGGAATTGGGTAGATTTATGAAGGAAACGTTCATCACAGATTAACAAGACATGAAGGGCATTTGCAACCTCCAGATTTTAGGGTATCTCAATGCCAAATGCAAGGAGTGGCAACAGGATGCAAGTATTCTGTCTTTTGTGCTCCCTGAGGCATCTGGTGGGCCTCCGTGAGATACAGGAAGCTGGACTAGGTGGGCCTTATGCTCCTGCATGGGGGAATTGCTCAACCACGCAGCTGCCCCCACCCCACCATAAACTGTTTAATCCAGGATAGTTCTACCATCTCATCTGATGCGTGTGTCAATTAGACTTCACGTGGCTAAATTCTACCTGCATGTTAGAGAATACGCAGTCCTTCCAACCAAGATGAACCTAACAAGGGACCACATTCACTCAAGAATTGTTGGGGATGGAAGCAGTAAAATACACTTACTGGCAGAGATAGACATAAGTGCTTGGATGGGCCTCCAGGCCATCATGCAGACCATCATGGTGGGAAAGATGGAGATTGTGTTGCCCGCCATGTACATGATGAACAGGTTCATGGGGATTTGCTTCAAGGGGCCCAGGGCAATATCCCAGCAGCGCTGAAAAGGTTGAGAAGGAAGCAGGTAGAATCCAAGAAGCAAGCTCCATACCCGAGAAGCTATTAGTGATCACACACTCTTCTCAAATCTCACACTGAGTGGTTTTTGGTTCCCTTTTCTGCTCACCCACCGAGAACACCAAGAAATCTGAGACAGCAATCTCAGTCTCGCACTGCTGTACCTTTTCCACTAAGATGCGGTCTGTCTCCTGGACGCTTGTGTCTGGCACCTGCTTGTCTGAGTAGCCCACAGGACACAGCGTCTCCCCCTGACCACTGCCCCGATCACTCCGGCCCCTGGAAAGTGAAGCAAATGAGAACAATCAAACAGAAAGCCCCCAAAACTAGGAAACAAACCTGTTTTTAAATGCCTCAGAAAAACGGGGGGAACACCCTTGATCTCCATTGGCAAGAAGTTCCATACGTAGTATGCTACCATGGAGAAGGTCCTATTTTGGGCTACTGGTAGTGGAACCCATAGAAAGCCCTCCAACTGACCCTAGCAGGGACTGAGATCCAAAGCGACTTAGAGCTTTACAAGTAATAATTACATCTTGAATTGCACCTGGAAACCAGACCTGGGTGTCAAAGCTGGTAGAACAGCAGTTACACTGTAAAATTGCTTGGTGCCAATCAAAACTCAGCTGCATTTTGCACCAACTGAAATGTCTCCAAGCGGTCTTCAAAGGCAATCCCATGTAAAGCAGGTTGCAGTAATCCAGTCTTGATGCAATAATCACAGATACCCATAGCCAGATCTCCTTGATCTAAGCCAGGGGCCTCCAAACCACCGCCTGTGGGCTGGATCCAGCATCCAGGGAAAGCTTCCCCATTGTGAGTGGCACGAATCGTTCCGTCGTGCAGCCACTCCATCTTCCAGCCAATCAGTCTATGCCCGGACATCCTAGAAGGCCCTGCAGCGGAACACCGGGCATAAAAGCAAATGCCTAGAGCGTTCCTGCCAGCCAATTGGCTGAAAAATGGAGCAAGCATGTGACAGAACTATCCATGCCGCTCACACGAAGTGGTTTGCTGTTTGGAGACTGCTGATCAAAGCAAGGATATGGTTGTAACACCAACCTAAGCTGGGCAACCTGTGCTCTGGGCCATAGCTCCTGCCTAGGTATCCAAGAGCACTAGAAACTGCAAGCCCAGTCCTTCAAGGGCAGGCTTACCCTATCCAGAACAAGATGATTATCCAGTACCTAAAATGCTATTCGCATGACTAATGTTATTTGCATACTGTTGACCCCAAGCCTAACTCCCCCACCCCGATGACCTCCCTCAGCAGTTACATTCAGATGTTAAATAACATGGGAGACAAAACAGAAGTCTGTTACACCAGAAGCCAAAGGCCAGTGTGTCCATCAGGAGTTCCCCAACGTCACTTTTTGGAACCCACCTTCCAGGAAGGACCAGGGACACTGCAAAGATGGTGCTTCCAAGCCAAGCAGTCTACAAGGATACCATGGGTGGTGGTCCTGAAAGCTGCTGAGAGCCAGCAGAACAAAGGCATGTTCATTCCATGTCCTGATATCTATGATCAACTAGGGTGAGCAGCGCAGTTTCCACCCAAACCCTAATTAGATGTCAAACTGAAATGGGTGCAGATAATCAGTTTCATCCAGGAATTATTGAAGTTGAGTTGCCTTTATCCACTTACAATGGGATCCAGGGATAATTTTTTTCTTCATGAGAGGGCAAATGAACTGCCATTTTGAGGAAGCTGGCAATATTACGACGGCTAGCAACATTAAAAATTATATCCATGCCAATATCAATTTTTACATAAGGAATGAAAACTCAGCAGCATAAATGTAGCAGGTAATGAAATTCATACGCCCATCAGGTACAGCTACCACTGCAGTCCCACTGTTTATACTGAGAGCCCCCACGGAGCCCTGCTATAGAGTTCTTACCGACTGCCACTGCTTGGCCCACTCAGTTCAATGGCCCATTTGAAACGCCGTCCACAATTGGTCACTAGTCCCCCGGGATTGCTCATCTCTTCCTGAAATAGACACAGACCTTGAGTGAGGGTGTTGACCGGCCGGAAGAAACCTGAGCACCCTGACACCTCTTCCGCAGAATTTGCAGTCGCCCTCTGAAAAGCAGAAAAGCTACTCCTGTGCCCCCACCATGACCACCTCCCACAAATCCAAATCTTCTCAGCCTAGCAAACAGTTGTGAACATGAAGCCAGAGAATCCAGAATTGGAATCCTGCAGAAGGCAGACTTCCCAAATGGCTTTGACAGAGATGCGAGAGCTCCCCCTCAATCCCTCCTCTGCAGAGGAGATCTGTAAAGGATCTTGCACACGACATGCACTTGGGTGGGAGGAGGAAGGGGTTATTAACAGTAATCTGCTATTTCCACCGAAGAGTCTTACACTCCACACAAACTGAAAAGCACACGATCACCTCCTGTGTGTTGGCATTTCCAGCATGCTTCCTGTTCCCACTCATTCATTTGTTCCAGCTGCTTCCCCAGAAGCACATACCACCTCCCAAACCCACCAAGGTTCACCACTACAGCCTCACCTTACCCTTTGCATCTCCCCAGAGGCAGAGGGCAAAGCCCTAAGAGTTGCAAGGAGCCTTACCCTGTCGTGTAAATCCCTCCTCTTCCTTGCTGCTGTAGCCAGTAAGCAATGCCAAGATGTTGCTGTTCCCTGTGAGGATTGGCTAGAACAGTGCAGGAGAGGAGTGATGTCCACTGCAAGGTAAGGCTTCTTGCAAAGCTTAGAGCTTTGCCCTCCCTTAGATCTGCCTCTGCATCTCCCTCCCCTCTTTTCTTGCACAGACATGAATCAGCTCCAAATCTACAGGAATTCTCCCCCCCTCCTTTAAAAAAAAAAAAAAAGCACAGGGATGTTCTGTGACACAGTGGCAGAGCATCTGCAGGTTCAAACTTTGATGTCTCCAAGTATGGCAGACATAAAAAATTGTCTCTGAAGCCCTAGAGGGCTGCTGCCACTCTCTGTTGACAATGCTGATACAAATGGACCAAGGGTCAAACTCAGAGCAAGCCCATTCATGAAGTAAGTTGGTGCTGGGTGCCCCACACCCTGTATCCACCTGCCCCGGCCCCCAGATGGAGTCCAGCTCCATCCTTACTGTGGGGAAGGTTTATCTCCCCAGCTAGCTCAGGGAGGTCAATCAATCAATTGTATTTATATACCGCTTTTCAACAGAAAGTTCACAGAGCAGTTTACAAGCAAATAATAATAAAGTTAAATGGCTCCCTGTCCCAAAAGGGCTCACAATAAAAAAAAAAATGCAGAACCCCACCAGCAACAGCCACTAGAAAAGACACTGTGCAGGGGTGAAAAGGGACAATTACTCTCCCCCTGCTAAATATAAGAGGAGCCCCACCTGGAAAAGTGCCTCTTGCCGGGTTAGCAGGGGTCAGCTCCCTCCTGCTGTAGGCTCCTGCTTACTCAGCATTGCAGGTCCCAGCGATCCAATTCCTCCACCTGATGCTGGGCTGTGGCTAGTATAGGGCAACTCCAAACTCCACTCACAAGAAGATTCTAGGTTGAGCTCCACCAGACTCTTAGCTGAAACTGCTCTCAAATGGTTGCCATGAGAATAAAGAGGGGAGGGGGAGAGGTAAAAATACGTGCATCCCCAGGGCCAGCCCTTTCAATGCCCGATGCAGCAGGCCAAATGAGGCTCCTTGTCCACTGACACGCCAGCCTCTGTTCCTTCCACCCTCCAATGTTCTAGCACGGCCCTCCCGTCCACATGTCCTCTTCCTCTCTGTCCCCCTCCTCCTTTTCCCATGCACGGAGTGGACGGGCAAGAAGGACCAGTGATGCCAAGCAGACAGGCAAAGTTCCCCACCACCCACTGCCTGCGGCCACCACTTCAGCTGGCCTCATGGGTGCAGCCCTATGCAAATCCCGCCCCCGCCCCCCGTCTCTGGATGAAGGAAGGGGCAGAACTGTAAGAAACAAGGGCAGGCAGCCCAAAGTCCCCTTAGCACCAGAGATGCAGGAAACTAGCAGCTCTCGCGGGGCAAGCAGGACTGATTGATTGATTGATTGACTGGATTCGTTCTTTCTTTCTTTCCTTCCTCCCACACGCACACACACCCAAGGAACAGGAGCCCACGCACCCCTTCCAGAAGGGCTGGAAGACAAAGACCTGCAGATCAGCGAGGCCTGGCCCTTTAAATGCGTCCCGAAGGGGCTCCTCGCCTTTCTGGCCGCTCCGCTCGCTCCTTCGGACCCCTCTCTGCCCTACTTCCGCCAGCACAGCCGCAGCTACTTCTGGCTCGGCCTTTAGCGTCACTTCCTGTTTCGTCAGACGTCGCACCGCGAGGGCACCATAGTGACGGAGGACCAGGACCAAGAAGGTTTTATTAGTGACAGGAGGCGCCCTGCCTTAAGAAGTAATAGGAGCGAAGTGAAGCCAGGGGACGGGCTTAGCAGCCATGTTGGTTGACTCAAAACAATCCTCATTCCAAGCATTTCAGATTGCTTTGCTCGTACTGTTTAGGACTGAATAGTTTACTCCTGAAATAAAAACTTACGAAAATAAAAACGTGTGATCGTGTAGAAACATTATTGGTAACCTTATTATGATTTAATATGCACTTACAAGGTTTAATTCCTCTTAATTATATTACTGAACATATCTGACGAAATGTTACTTGCTGTCTATTTAAACTCAGATTGCACTGTTTTGCCAGACTTATTTTTTGAAATCTACACAAGCAGAAATAAAGTGTGAACGGGAAGGAAAGAAAAAAAGGGGAGGGTGGGCAAAAATTAGATAAATATGTAGGAAAATTACATTAAAATCTCTTCATAACACAAGTAGTTGTCAATATGAGAGTAATTCTTTTTTACTTCTAGACTACAAAGAGTTTTGTTTAAACTTCTACACTCACCCCCCCCCCAAAAAAACAAATTCTGTTAACGTTCAGAATTTCGAGAATATTACAGTAGAAAATGGAAGGCGGGGAAAAAAGTGTAAACGGGAAGGGGGAAAAAGGAGGGGGAAAATATTTTTTTTCCTTCTAGACCATTAACAGTGGGTGTCAGAAAATGGTGAATAAGACTGCTAGGAACAACAAGAAATTACACAGCTTCAAAAATAATGCACTCACTGTTTCAGTTACCGGTAGTTTTATTGAACCGACGTAATGTGAATACATGAATCTTTCTGTGGAAATTAAATCCCACTTTTCGTACAGCGATTCGCACACACGTATGCAGAACACGCAGGCATGCTTAAAGAGGTTGAAATTAACTTTTACAAACGTGCAGGGAGTTTCTTATTCGTGAATTCGCGGCAATCCTCCTCCTTGGCGGGAAAGATCTGAGTCAGCCATATTTGTTTACCCTCGGCTTCAAGAAAATGACGTCATGCTGCCTCCAGTGAATCTAACCTGCTTGGGTTCGCGCCACAATCTTTGTGGCGGAAGCAAGGGCGGAAGTTCTGGGTGCCTGTTGGGAGCCATTTTGTTTGTGTCTCTGAAAACCGCTGAAAACAAGAGAGGACGTTGAGGGCCCCTGCACTGAGAGCAGCACTGGGACCTCCCTCAGAGAAAGCGCGGCGCCTCAGAAAGAGGGCACGAAAAAGGCGTAGAGTTCACACTCCATGCCTGACAGGGACTTCCGGTAGACGTTTGAAAGGGTCCTCTTCGCAGAAAGCCTAGGCGGTTCACCACGGAGTAACGCAGGCCTAGAGCGACGCCACTGTCATCCCGAGGCGTAGACGTCGGTTTCATTTCCCGGAAGTGAAAGCCCGTGTGTCACTCTAGCCGCTTTGGTGCTCTGTGGTCCCGGCAAACGGAGGACCGTTGAGGGTCCCCGTGCGCACGCGCAGTTGACACTTCTGAGCCATGAGAGTGCTAGTAGGTGAGGTGGGGACGAGAAAGGGGGCGTGTAGCAACTGCAGTTTTGTTCTGCAAACGAGCCTAGATTTGTAGGTTTTGGGGTTGACCCGGTGATTGGCAGCAATTGGTGATGTTCAGGCTGCAGCAAGGAGGGGATACCCTGTGGGGGTGGGGGGAGAGGAGCTGCCCCCCCCCACTGCAAGGAGGGTGACCAGACGTCATAACCCCAAAGGAGGACACAGCAGCACCCCCAAAATGTAGGCCACTCGAGACAAACGTGGGGCTTTACAAAGTCAAAGCTAAAAACATTCATGTATGGATTTGGGGGCGTTTTGACCTCCTTTAGTGCAACCCAACAAATGAAGGAACAGACACACACACAAGCGATGCAGGCAGTCTCTCCTGATGCTGGAACTGCATGTCTGTCTTGAATTGTAGGACATATTGAAATGTGCCCAGGACAGAAGGTGGGAGTGTAGGACGTGCCCTGGAAAAAAAAGGACGCCTGGTCAGGTCACCCTGCTTCTGGGATGCTAGCAGAGAGCCTGCCCTCCAGGCACCTTGAAAATGGGTTCCCCTCATATGCCTGCGGGTGGCCTCTCCCATTGTGAGTACACGTACTCATCTCCTTCTGTTGGCGGTACCCAAGGCGGCTTGCTCAGCATCGCAATCCAAATGTATATAATAGCAGAAAACCGCAGAACAGTTCAAATAGGCTATCTTGACCTGCACTAGTTGAAATTTCCTCTGGTCTCTTTTGAAATGTTTCAGAATTGCCTTTTGGTCTCACTTAAGCAGCTGTGGAAGAGGTATACAACATACAGTATATGAAAGGCCAATATAAAACTATCTCAGTCAATAATCAAATGAAAGAATGTAAGCAGGCAAAGCAACAGGGCAAACGGAAAAGCAGCTAAAACCATATGTTCTGGAGAGAGCCACAGGGAATGGATTTTTTTTCACCCACTGCTTAAAAACAGGCCGCTTAGGGGCAAGCCAAGCCTTCTGCGAAAGGGCAGTTAGGCAAGAGATGCCCACCTGCCCCCTCTGGTGCATAATTGTCCGGTTGATAGGATAGCTTACAGAGAATGAAAGAGAAGTAGTCACATACTTCTGGTATACCAGATATTCCAGCAACATGCAGTGAAGGTGTGGCAGGTGAGGCAAAACTTTCCTAAGGAAGTTCTTTGAAAATTGGTGCCACTGCTGCTTCAGTGGCTGTGATCCTGCAAATACTTACAACCCATGGGGTCCCGCTGTTCAGAGCCAGTGGGTTGTGTCTGCATGATCATAGAGACGGTGGCACTTTTCAAAGAACTCGGGTAAGGTAGTTCTGCCTCATCTGTCATGCCCACACTGCGTGTTGCTGATATGACATATAACAAAGTAAAATATATTTGAATTAGGTGGCGGGACTGGATTTGTTGGCAGAACCTTAACCCAACTCCTGAGGAACCGAGGGCATGAGGTGACCCCAATTTCTCGGCATCCTGGGAAGGACCGGATCACCTGGGTACGTGATGATACCTTATCTTGATTTAGCACTCTATCTGGAATAGGTGATAAAAGTAAAGGTTTCCCCACGACCGAATGGCCTAGTCATGACCGACTGTAGGGGGCGGTGTTCATCTCCGTTTCAAAGCCTGTAGAGCCGGCATTTTGTACGAGGACAAGGTTCCGTGGTCATGTGGCCGGCATGACTGTACGCTGTAGTGCACGGAACACTGTTCCCTTCCCACTGAAGTGGTCCCTATTTATCTCCTTGCATTTAGGTGCTTTCAAACCGCTAGGTTGGCAGGAGCTGGGACAAGCGACGGGAGCTCACTCTGTTGCACAGTCTTGAACTCCCAACCTTCTGGTCAGAAAGCCCAGCAGCAGCGGTATAACCCACTGCGCCACCACGTCCCTCCCTTCTTAGTGGTAAACTCCACTTAAATACAGTAGGATGAACTTCTAAATAAACCTGCATGGGGCTTGCCCTGTAAGTGCATGCAACTGAGACTATTGCTTATTCTTCACCTTCTTATCTCTCCCATTTTTCTGTTTTTTTCCCCTTATGTATTTACTAGATGAGGGGTCTCCAAACGTTTTAGTATGTCATATATTTTGCACATTTGTGTCATATATTTGTCATATATTTAGTATGTCATATATTTTGCACACGTCATATATTTTGCACATTTTTACAGGCTGAAAAAAAATCAGTTTTATACAGAAATGAATGAAATTTAAATGAATAAATTTTACTTGGATCTGTTTTGTAATCAGCATGATATGACTCAGAACAAAAGAGAAATGTGATATGTACCAGGAAACAACGCCATGCTTAAACTGAGAAATGAAATATAATGAGTAAAAATGCAGAACGTGCCCCATTGGCCCAGCTATGACAGTGCTGGAAAGTTGGTTAGGATTGCATCCTCAGTAAATGAATGCACCACTAAGTAAATGAATGCACCACTTTATTTTCCTGGCTTTGCACCTATGCTTTTTGACATGCCTTTTGAAAATTTTCCCTGTGGAATTTTAGCATGCCAGACACACCACAAACAACAAAAAAAGTGGCATAAAGTACTAATTGGATCATCATCGTGTTTTGATCTGGGAGAGGGGGTATAGTGTGTTAGTTCTGAAGTCCATAACGCTTCTCCTCTTCCCACCAGAAAGAAATTTGCCATTCAGGACTCCCTCCCTGCGAAGCGGCAGTCAACCTGGCTGGAGAAAATGTCCTTAACCCCTTGCGTAGGTAAGAAGTGGGAGGGTTTGCAGACAAACCTGAGTATGTGACTCGTCTGTCATTCCATTTCATCACTTTAGCAGTCATCAGGGTGCTGTTCAAGACAGGGATACAGGTGTGATAGGACAGAAGTGTCTCCCTCCCAGTAGATCTTTGACAGATAATCTTGTTTTAAAGGACACTGTGCCCAAAATGAAAGAGTCGGGCAGGTTGTTAGTTTTAGGGTGCAGGGCATAAAAGGGATGCTGGGTCTGGCTCAGGTGTGACAGGTTGGATCAGAAAGCTGGAGATAAGAAGAGCCAAAGCTGTGTCTTCTCCAGTGTCACATTTTTGCACAGTGCACCACAGGCACGGTCTGAAGGTAACAAGTCTCCCCTGTTGTCTGCCCCCTCCCCACAACTGATATTCAGGCATGAATCAGTGGCTTCATGACTCCAGGTGGGAAGTTTCTCCTAGGACAGGTGTGCTCAACTGGTGGGCCAGCAGCCTAAACCCTGCCCCACCAAGCCATGGACTGCAGCTCTATACATTCTTTGCAACCTTGGCAGCTCCAGGAAAGCATCGAAAACAGGAGATTTCCGAGCCCCCTTGCTGGCTCCCTGGTGTCCAGGCCTGATTGAGAACGCACATTAGCCAGGAGATTCAAAAGTTGACACTCGTTTTCACCCTGGATTCTGCGCATGATGAAAGCTTTGAGATCAGGGGGAAAGCAGCATCCTGAATCCTAAGAAAGGAACCTTTCTCCTCTTGGCAGCTTCCTGGGAGGAAAAGTTAGCCAATTCCTCTTTAGGCCCATGTAAATACCTGGTGTGCGTAGAGGGACGAGAACAGGTGTGACATACTGAAGGGTGTGGTTCTTCTTCCGCTGCAGGTGGAATGAGCCCTTCCGCCAGGAAGTGATTGCCAGCCGGGTGGAGACCACGAAGATTCTCGCAAAAGCCATCGCAGAGGCTGAGTCTCCACCTCGCGCCTGGGTCCTTGTCACCGGCGTAGGTATTTACCTGCGCACAACAGCGTAACGTCGCTGCTTGCTTCACTGTTTGTGGGGAAACAGGTGTGGGAGTAGAGTGCAGTTCCTCAGCTAGGGTGAAAGCATAGCACCCCCCTCCAGCATATAACTGATCCTGCCTGTGAAATGGGTAAGGAAAGATACGGGGACGGTACCTGGTCAGGATGCTGGCTGCGGCCTCTTGTCGGCCTGCCTGTGAGTCACCCTTCTGCACTAGCAGCCCGGCTGCAGCGTCACGGAACGCTCACAAACATTCCAGCTTCTCAGGATGAAAGTGTCAGTTGTCGAATGATAACTAACCCAACTGGTAGCATAGGAAGGCTTAAGGGGAAGGATGTGTGAAAACGACAGAACCCTAAAGGAAAGAGACCTGCAGCTGATAAGACAAGGGCGAACGTGGAAGAGGAGCCTGGGGCAAATTTCCTATAGGTCATAGGACTGTGACAGTCACAATGCTGAGCTGGTAGAGCTTCTATGCTGTTGCAAGGCGTTGAACCCACCCGCTCTGTGTCTCATCCTCCCAGGGTACTACAAGCCCAGCCACTCCACTGAGTACACCGAAGAGAGTCCTGGTGGAGACTTTGATTTTTTTTCTCGCTTGGTAACCCACTGGGAAGCAGCGGCCAAAATCCCCAACGAGGCCACCCGCCAAGTGGTGGTGAGATCCGGTGAGATGGGAGGACAGGCTGGGTGCGGGGGGGGGCGTCTCTTTTGCAGGCATAGTGTGGGGGCGGATGGAGGCACACTGCCAAGGTGGCCCAAGCATCTGGGAGTTTGTTTTCTGTTTGTGTGAGTGCCCTAGGGTGTAACCAAGCCAGTGGGGAGATCGTGGCTCTGAGCACGGGGGGGGGGGGCAACGAGCCTGCAGCTGAGACTGGGGCTGGGTTAAACCATTGAGAAGCAGGAGAGTAGACAGTACAGTAGCCCCTGGAAGTCAGTGGGGAGATGATCGTCTGTACTCCGTTCCAGAGTCACCCCTGGAACACTTACTCACCCCAGCTCAGTAAGTGTTTCAGAGTGCAATCCTAACCTGGAGTTAGTTCGGCACAGTTAGGCCAGCAAAGCTTGGCCGGCACAAGGGACACTGTAAAGCATGTTTGGACCACTCTCGGAGTCAGAGAGGCCAGCACACAGACGTGCGCCATCCTCCCTGACTTCCAAGAGTGGTCCAAACGCCACTCCCTTGTATCTGGCATTCTGAGGTAAATTTCTGAGGTGAAATTCTGAGGTAAATATGAGGTAAATAAAGCAAAGTCTGGCCGGCACAAGGAACACCGCAAAGTATGTTTGGACCCCTCTCAGAGTCAGAGAGGCCAGCACACAGACGTGTGCCATCCTCCCTGACTCTGAGAGTGGTCTTTACATGCGTTTCACGGTGGCCCTTGTGCCAGCCAACCTTTCCTGGCCTCACTGTGCCAGCCTAACTTGATTGCACTCTCAATTGAGACCTGACGTGTGGAGAATCCTTTTCCAGGGAAGTTTATACAGTATGTTTCCCTATTTCCTGTTGTTGTGAGGCATCTTCCGTTCTTTGCCCGCAGGTGTCGTGCTAGGCAGAGATGGGGGTGCTGTTGCCCAGATGTTGTGGCCCTTTCGCCTTGGCCTGGGGGGTCCCATAGGTTCTGGCCGCCAACCTTTCCCCTGGATCCATGTAGCGGATTTGGCAGGCATTGTGGCACATGCTCTGGAGCGTGAGGATGTTGGTGGGATCCTGAACGGCGTTGCGCCATCTGCTGTTGCCACCACAAATGGGGGCTTTGCCCAGGCCATGGGGTCGGCACTCAGGCGGCCTGCCATGCTGCCCCTGCCAGGCTTTGTGGTGTCCGCCGTCTTTGGGCCTGAGCGGAGCGTCATGCTGCTTGAAGGACAGCGGGTGGTTCCCCGCCGGACCCTGGAGAGCAACTTCAGCTTCGCGTTCCCTGATCTGCCCTCTGCCCTCCGGGACATTCTGGCTTGACCCAAGACGACGGGTTGTGTGAAGCTGGCCAAGGAAGTCTACGCATGCAGCAGAATGAGATGGTGGAATGTCACAGTGGCTGAACAGACTTCAGCTTCTGAGTGTGGGCGATCAGGTGTTTGCAGGCCTCACCAGCCAGAGAGAAAGGAGGGCCCCAGCTACGAAACACACAACTCCTTGCACAGCTGTGACGTATAGATGCATGTATGGTTTGGTTCCTTTTGACAAAATAAAAATAAAACATGCCTCCGGTTGGAATGGAATGTGGGAAGAGGATTTGTGTGCTATAGTTTGTGCCTTGGGTGCAGAAGGGCTGGGTGGCTCTCTGATAGGTTTCTTGCCTTTTCTTTTGGCCAGACCCTTGTGCATTTCAGAACTGTTTGACAGGCCATTGGGAGCACTGGAGAAAGATGTGCGGTTGTCGGCAGGTTGTCTGAAAAGCAGAGGCTTGAACAGGAACCACGTTGGACGGGAAACTGGTGGTCACAGTGGCACTTCCCTGGGGAATGCCCATTTGCCTCCAAAAGACCGAATGGCATAGGGTCACAGGGTGCTGTTCTCCTCCAGGACACCACCTGTGTCCTGCCATAGTGCTAATTATTATTTATTATTTATTTGAGGAATTTATGCCCCCACCTTTCCCATGCCAAAGCAAATGCTCCAAGTGTTGGTGGTTACAATCTCGTAAAAAACAAGACTGGAGTTAATTGCTTGCTGGGAGGCCGGGTTCCATACAGGCCCCAGCTGTGCTAGTTTTCTTGTTGCAGGAAATGTTCACAGAGGGGAGGCTTCAAAAATGGGATCTCCCCCACCCCCAGCCTGCCACATTGGACATTTCTCCCCCCCCCAGTAGGTGGGTGGCTGGTTGCATCCAGCTGTCCTCATGATGAAAGAGAGAAGGTCTTTCCAAAATTGATCTCTGCCATCTGTCATTTTGAAACTGACTCACTGACTTTTTAAAAAAATGTGTTGCTCAGGCTATCCTCTTAGTATGAAAATGCCAAGTTTAAAATTAGACAATTAAAACCAACCAACCAACCTTGCAATATCCTTACATTTTGGATGCAATCATGCTTCAAAGAGACACGTAAAAATACATGCTTGGGAAGGTAACAAAAACCCATTGCTAAAATTGGGGGGGCACCGGTGCATCGTTTTGAAAATTGCCCTGACTTGGGGCCGTTCTTTCCTCGTAATCTTCTGCAGGCAGATTGTGGCCCTCAAAGGTATAGATTCTCCATGACCTGTTTCTTTTCAGCGAAATCCAACCTAAACTCCTGCGCAGCAATGCAGCAGTGCGGTCATTATGCCTAACCCTTCCACACCCCCTCTACTCCTCCATCCTCTGATCCGGGTTTACCTGCTCCAGCAAGCCTTCTGGCATCTGCTTCAACCTTCCCACCAATGTGCTGGCTGCTTGCTAGAGTTGCCGCAAAGCGTTTTGTGGCTGTTTTGTGGCACGCTGCACCAGCGGAGGAATGCACGTTCTGTCGGCAGTTCCTTCACAAAGGATTGGTCGTTAGCCAAATCATCTAGATGTGATGATGTACTGAGAGTTCAGGCTGTACCATGGTAGAATTTTGAAGAACCCGCTTGCCTTAAAGATCCTGCCCTTTCCATGCCTTCCTAGCACTCCCAGCTTCGAGGCTCCCGCACAGACAGCATTGCCTTGCAGGCTCCACTTGTTCCCTCGGAAAGCCAACAGGACGGTCTCTTTGCTGACCGAGGCAGCAGAGAGGAGAGGGGCAGCTGAGTGACCACAGCTGATGTACACAGAAGTGAATCCTCAGTGGAAAGTCCCTGTATAAGCCAGGCATCCTCCCTCCCAGGTGTGCTCTCACCTAAGATTGCTTTAAGCCATTGAGATTTGTCCTTAAATTAAAAATGGTGGCATGATTAATTTGGATCCAAGAAAAAAGCACTTCCAAGTTATGCCAGATGTTTTTTTTTAACTAAGCAGCAAAGGAGCCTGGTCCACAACAGCTTAATTAAAGCAGTAGTTCCCAAGCTGTGGGTTGGGACCCACCAGTGAGTCCTGAGCCAGTTTCAGGTGGGTCGCTGTCAAAGTAACGCAGGTTAGGCCTCAAGTCCGTTCCCACTGAGGGTACTAGCCGAGCCCCGTTTCCTCCCACCCCTCTCCCGGGAACCGAGCCACGGGCGCTGGGTGTGTTGTCGTCTAGCGCCCCAGCGGCCAACATTCCAGCGATTAGGCCAGGCCGGCAAGGCCAAACCTTATCACTGCCAACCACTTTGAATCGCGGGTTGGGAGGAGGGAGGAAGCAGGAGCGGGCAGCCCAAAGGAGGGGGGCAGCCTGAGGACGGTGGAGAAGAGAGAACAAAGAGCCTGGAACTCAGTCTGGAGGGGAGAGGCCAGCCTGCACCCCGAGACACCCCTGCTCCTGCTCTGCTGGGTGAGTGACAGGTCGTAGGATAGAGGCAGGTAGCTTTCTTTAATTTTGCATTGGGCTTCATGCTGTGCTTGGACGGGGCCTCTGAGCCTTTCTGTTGCAAGCTGCAGTGTTAATAAATCCTATTTTTTTTACTCCCTGGCGTGCCTCGTCCACTGGGAATGGAGGCTGGCTGAATCCAGGCCTGGCC
>JAJKFI010000421.1:164681-182017 GCA_029204185.1 Lerista edwardsae
AAATTCTCCCATAAGGTGCCACGAGAAGGGTTAAATCTCTTCCCAGTGTACTGTTACTCCAAGATGACCATCCCAGCTCTAAGCCTGTGCTACTGTAGAGTGGGTGCCCCCCTTATTCTACTATTGCAAGTTCAGAAAGCAGATCAACATCATCATTTGTGCACCACTTTTCAACAGGATTAGTAGAAAGGGGTTTACCTAGCAAAATATATCAATCAAATCAGGCATGATGGGATGAATTTCACCAAATCCGTCCCACAAAGATGAAAATGAGGTGCAGCAGAGACGGTTAGAAGTGCCCGGAAAACCAGCACCATCAGTGCAGCCTTCCTCATGTTTCAGAAAGATCGATGGCTCAGTCACAGCTGGTTGGCAGGTGAGAGAAAGCTAGCTGGGGATGTCAGGACCTCTCCTGGTTTCTCAAGCAACCTGCAGAAAATATCCCTACTTTTTCTTGGATCATGGTCCATGGGCTTTAAAGATCATGATAGCTCATCATTAGAGCAGTGGTTCCCAACCGGTGGTTCCCACAACCGTGGGTTGTGAGCCAATTTCAGGTGGGTTAATAAAAAAAATTATGCACGGAAGGGATAGAGTCGATAAAGGGATGTTCTTTTCCCTCTCTCAAAACACCAGAACCAGGGGGCATCCGCTAAAACTGAGGGTTGGGAGAGTTAAAACAGATAAAAGGAAGTACTTTTTTACCCAGCGGGTAGTTAATCTGTGGAGCTCTTTGCCACAGGAGGTGGTGATGGCATCTGGTCTGGATGCCTTTAAGAGGGGATTGGACGGATTTCTGGAGGAAAGATCCATCGTGGACTGTAGGCAATGATGGATTGTGCAACCTCCTTACATAGGTGGTGGGCTACTTCAGAGTACCGGGTGCAAGGGAGTGGCAACAGGATCCAAGCATCTTGTTGTCTCGTGCCTCCCTGGGGCACCTGGTGGGCCGCTGTGAGATACAGGAAGCTGGACTAGATGGGCCTTTGGCCTGATCCAGCGGGGCTCTTCTTATGTTCTAAGCACCTAGAATAGCCACATTGAAAATATGGGAAGATGGGATGCCAGAAAGGGGGAGGGCTGTGTGGTGGTTCTGCTGGTGTCAAGATCGTAAATTGGCTTTTTTCTTTCTGTTTCACTTTGCTATTGGAAAATGGCCCACCTTACTGTTGCATTCTCAGGAAAGCAGCAGGCTCTGGTGTCACAATGACGGCACTTCTGGCCATGACATCGCTTCCAGTGGGTCCTGAGCAGATTGGTGGGTCATTCTAAAAAGTGGATCCCAGTGCTAAAAGGTTTGAGAACCAGTACATTAGAGGCTTTTAGATGGCCCTTGGCCCTTAGAGGTTGGGCAGGGCTACAGGAAAATGGGTCTTCTTTGTGATGGCCTCCTGATTATATTTGTTGTCTACCAGTGGTACCAGTTGTATATCAGTGGTATTTAAACGGTTTAGACTGGAACCCACTTTTTTGAATGGCACTGGTATCGGGACCCACAGGAAATGATGTTATTAACCTGTTAACTAGTTACCAAGCCTTGAGCTGGTAATCTTAAAGGAACTTGATACAGAAACTACACCAGAGAAGCTGGACACAGCAACCATAGCTTGGTATTGTTGCAAGAGGAAATCATGCCAATTTAGTGATTTCTCCAAGCCCCTGTGCCTTTAAGCTCAGGGGCCGTCAATTGAGATTTCGTTTACCCGATGTGCATTCCTATCCTGTTTGCATCCTAAGAATTACTGCTGTTCCCAGCCCAACTTCCCTGATCCCGGCCGGTCTGGGTTTTCCTTACTGTGCCTTACCAAGAAACCGTTGATTGAAAAGAATGCCAGCAGGACTTCGTTGTTGCAGGAAGAGAAATACATTTTACTTATGTGCAAGACACGTGGGCTTGGTTAGTTATACAATGGAATACGCAAAATGTAAAACATGATGGGTGGGTTTTCAGGCTTTTGCTCTCCTCCCCTCCCCTGTTTGTGACTCCAGGAAGGGTCAAGGAGATGCAGACATATGGAACAATTAAGACACATTTAAACACAAAAGCAGGCAGGAGACACAATCAAGATAGTAAGAGGGCTTGCACTTGATAAGATATTCTGATGGGGAAACCTCTTGGCTTTTGGGCAGATAAGGACTTGATTGGATTTCAGGAAGGACTTGCATAAGCCAGATTTGCATCACAAGATCCTGGGGGGAAAAGGTCACTTACAGATGTCTGGCACCAATTCACTCTTAGGATGAGATCCAAAATGGAGTCCGGTCTCCACATGTTTTTGGGACAGAGAGTGTGTTCATAACCTTTCCCTTCTTCCATGACATCCTGGTCTGACCTTCCCCATTCTAGGTCCTGCATTACGTGCATCTGACCATTGCAATGCAAGTGTTCCCTAGAAGGCCAAATTACAGAGCCAGTTGCTCTTAACAGTTGCTCTAACAAGATGTGTTTTTCCCACCAGAATTGCCAAACCTCTATTGTTTTACTCTGGTACATTACAAGGGTTATGTTTTGTAGTTTTCCCATGGTACAGGCTTGCACTGTTGGATGAAAGCTTAGTGGTTTCAGCATGGCTGCAGCCCTGTGCTGTGAGCCAGGAGAGTTCATGATAGTTGCAAGGCATGGCTGGGAGAGCTACACTTCCAGCCAAGTAGGGGAGCTTGGTGTATGTCTGAGAGAATCCTGGGGGGGGGGGCTCCCACATCAGTATCAAAGCTTGGTGTGCTGCTGTAGATAGAGTAAGAGACCAGAGTTAAAGGTGGGCACCAAGAATAAGTTATTCTTGGGGCATCTTGCATAAAAGGTGGCCACTAGGTGGCGCCACTGTTTTGGACAATATTTGACTCAGGGTGAGGTGGGCAATGCATTACAAAGGGAATTTCCAACAGAGAAGGAACAGAAAGAATAGATTGTTTGCTCCGTATCTGGCTCTTTCTGCAACCTCTTCAGGACAGACAAGCGGGGATTCCTGAGAGACGTCCGATCTTGAGGGTAAGACAGGTGGGGTGGAAAGTAGAGGCCAGAGACATTTGGGGTGGCCAAACGGCTGTTCTTTTGCTGTAAGAGACTTGTGTTGGTTTATGGCAGTGTGTGTTTCTTTCCTTCAGCCCTGGGATGGAAGGTCTTAGTGTATGGGAGAAGCACATTGGGGTAGCAGACTTGAATTTGACTCAGGGCACCAACCTAACCTGGAGGTTGGCCGGCACAAGGGGCACGTTAAAATGCATTTGGACCACTCTTGGCATTAGAGAGGCCAGCACACAGACATGCACCATCCTCCCTGGCTCCAAGAGAGGTCCAAATATGCTTTATGGTGGCCCTTGTGCCGGCCAAACTTTGCTGGCCTAACTGTGCCGGCCTAAGTCCAGATTAGGATTGCACCATCAGTCCTGTCCCACCTCAGGCGCATTTTGTCGTCACAGAAGAGCCCCAAACACTGTAGCCTTTCCTCATAAGGGAGGTGCCCCACCCCGTAATCATTTTTGTCGCTCTCTTATGCACCTTTTCCAGCTCCACTTTTTGTCCTTTTTGAGATGCGGCGACCAGAACGGTACGCAATTCTCCAGATGTGGCCTTATACTATTGATTTCTACAAAGACACAAGAACTGTTTCTATAACTGCTTCCAGAAAATTATTTTCACGATTCATTTGCATGATTCACTCTTAGAGCACAATCCTATACCTGCATCGTGCCGGCGCTACGCTCTTGCGCCGGTCCAGCGCTGTCGCAAATGTGCCGTCATCTACGCTGGCTAGTCGGGCTCTGGACTGGCGCAAGCAGCAGTGTTGGCGCAGGGGCGCCGCCGCGCCTGTCAGCAGCGCCAATTGAACGCTGGTCGAGCTCAGTCGGCGCAGGACCTTGCCAAGGGCGTGCCAGAGGTGTGCTGGGGGTGTGACCGGGTGGAGCAGTGGGTGGCGATGGGGGCGGTGGCGCACGATGGGCATTGTGCCATATCCTAAGCGCCATCCCCAGCCAGGGCGGCCCCTTTGCTGTCCACATGCACTTGCGCCTGCAAAACAGCAGGCACGGATCCGAGCAGCCCCATAGGGCTGACTGGGGCTTACGCGGGTGCAAGGGGAAAACCTCCCCTTGCCCTGCGCTGAGCTGCTGCCGCCTCCTGCTGGGCTTAGGATATGGCACTGCTATGTCAGCCTTACTATGTTGGCCATACTTAGGATCGGGCTGTGAGTTTGTTGATTCTTTGGATAAAATCTGTCTGCTTTTGAAATTGGAGTGGTGCATTTTTAAACCCCCCACCCCACCCCCAAAAAAACCCCCAACACTCATTTTTATGAAGGCTAGAAAAAGAGAGTGAGATTATGCAAAGATGACCTGAATGCTGAATGGGTTACAACTCTGTTGGCTGGGTCAAAACTCAAACTGCTCATTGTTCTTTACCGATTATTCTGAAAGGAACCCACTTTCTTACTGTAGATTGCAAGCTGCTCAGGGCAGTAGATCTCCGGGTTCCTAACCTGCAATGTAGGGCTCCCCTAGACCCTCTGAGCCCAAATATAAAGGTAAGAGCTCAGCCAATCACAACATGCATTCATGATGCACAGTGGAAGACTGAAGCTCAGGGGTTCTGCCCAAACTCTAACAGGCCAACTCAAAGGAACTTTAACAGGTAAGAACAAACCCAACCATTTATGCTGAAGGCAAAATCACTTCCAACACTAGTGTCAAGGTTGTAAATAGGCTTTTTTTCCCTTTCTGATTCTGCTATTGGAAAATGACTGAGAAATAACCCAACTTATTGCTGCATGCTCAGGAAAGCTGCAGACTCTGGCGTCACAATGAGGGCACTTCCGGCCACGACATCACTTCCGGCGGGTCCCGAACAGATTGTCTTTCTAAAAAGAGGGTCCCGGTGCTAAAATGTTTCAGAACCACTTGTTTATGACCAAATCGTGTTTCATTTTTTTGGAAACCCGCTCCCTGAAACTGCATTGCAAGGACCCCTAGCAAGCCGAAGCAAGCTTGCTAGAGGTCACTGCAGGCTGCCACCCGATGCACACTTTCCTGGGAGTAAGCCTCATTAACTATAACGGAAATTACTTCCAAGTAGAACATGCAGAGGCTTGGCCTTGCCATGTCATTGGTGTGCGCTGGTTTACTAAGCAGCCAAGTAGTCCCAGGAAACTGATTCCACTGCAAACAGGTTGGGGAACACAAGTCTTGGCAGCTGTTCTCTGTGTTGGTTGTGACTTCACACCTATGTTTGATCTGGGCCCTGCCCCAGATGAAACCCAGGAATGATCCACTGCCCAAGTATTGATTTGGCTTCCTTGCTTAAACCGGGGCCCTTTGGGAAGGACACCAAATACAGCCGCAGAGATCTATGGTCCTATATTTGAGAGCCAAACATAGCTGGGGTTTCTCCCCCCCCCCCTTGACACAGAGCACGGTTTTACAACTGGAACCCTGCCCGAACAAGCCCAAAACTCACAGGGCAAGACCAGCGGAGGGTTCTCCGCATCAGTTTCCTTTTCCTGAGCTAAAAAACAAGGAAAGGAAAGGAAAGGAAAGCAAAAATAAAAAAAATAAAACCCGCCCACAAAATGCAGCTGCAGAACTCCACCCCCTTGTGGCCAGTGGCTTGTGCAATCAGGAATTTCCCTGGATTGCTTTGAGTTTGTAGGGCAAAGGGGTGTGTATGTGCCAGGGAGGCGTGGAGGAAGATGAAAAGAACAGCCTGACCTTAGCCTTTCCAAACAGCATTGAAGAGACACCTAAATGTCCATATGATCACATCCACAGCAGCTAACAAGATCTCCGAACTGTGAAACCATCAGAATCGAAGGTCAACCCAGGAAAGTTATTCCCTCCAGCTGTTCTTATCTACCATTGTAAGAGGGATGGTCCCTGTTTTCCCCAATAACCTCTCACTGTCTGCTGATAAGACAAGTACAAGAGAAACATCCACTGATTCGGTGTCCACGGTTTCAGTTATCCACGGATACCATGGATACTGGGACACCGAGAAAAAAGATAGGAGGACATTAAATCTTTTTTTTAACCTTGTTGCAGCAAAAGCACTGATGTTCCCCTATCTTTAAAAAGGTGTCCCTAGTATTCATGGTTTCAGGCAGTGATGTCATGCAGGGGGTACGCAGGGATACGCGAGTACCGGTTTCTAGGATTACAGCTGGCCCCGCCCATTCGCCCGCCCACTTGTTGACTCCGTCCTCTGCAACGTTTGAATTTCCTGCATGTTTGAGTTGCCTGCATGTTCTCAGAGCCAGGCAGGCAGGCAGGCAGCGAGCGGAGCCTTTCCTTTCCTTGCCACTGAAAAATGAGTTGCTCTGGGGTTTTAACATGATGCCAGGCCTCCTTAACATGTTCTGGGGGTGCTGTGGAATACTGTTGCAACTGTTGGGTCAGTGTAAAATTGTCTGAGGCATCAAAAAGGGCTTTTTTCATGTCACTTCCTGCCATGACCTCACTTCCGGCTTATGACGTCACTTCTGGTGGGCGGGTCCTGACACGTGCCAATCAAAAGTGAGTACCTGTTCTTAAATCATTTAGATGACACCACTGGTTTCAGGTATCCACATTGGGTTCCGGAACAGAGCCCCAGCGGATACCGGGGCATTCCTGTATATCAATCAATCAATCAATCAACAGTATTTATATACCGCTTTTCAACACAAAGTTCACAAGGCGGTCTACTGGCATAGGCCAGGTTGGTGCCCGTGAACTCTAGCGTGTGAGCATGTGTATGCAAGAGGGATATACTCAAATGCCCCACCGACCTGCTTTGTTTTTCTAAATACTTTTTTTAAAGTTTATTTAACTAATGAATACCCTGTTTGTTAATGGACCTTTTTCAGGTAGGCAGCTTGACCTATCAATGCCGGATGCCAGTGGCATTTCTATGGAGAAGGGGGGGGAGGGTTGCTACATTTTGCAGGGGCCTGAGCTCCTGCCTAACACAGCCCCTCCCCTTCAGAGCCATTTGTGGCTTGGAGAGCAAAGCCTCCAAGCTGGCTCTCCAAGCCACCAATGGCTCTGGAGGCATTCGGGTTATGCAGAGAATGGCTCTGGAGGTGGTTTGGGAGGGGTCGCGTTACACAGGAGCTCAGGCTCCTGCAAAACGTAGCATTTTGCCGCCCCTGTAGGAATGCCACTGCAGGACACTGGGTGTGCCAATAACAAGCAGTAAGAAGCCAAGCACAGCACAGCAGCAGACATTAGCAGTCACAGGGCCAATGGGGCTCCCCCCCCCGCCCCCGGGCATTCCATGGGTCTGGTGCCACTGCAGTCTAGACACATTTACTGGAAAGTGTGTGCCATTGAACTTAACAAGACTTATTTCTGAGCAAATAGGCTTCAGAGCGCTCTGTAAAAACATTTCTCTCCCTCGTGTGTCTGAAAAGAGTGATGCATATATAAGGCCTTCTGTACATGATCAGATGCCCTTTGCAGCCCTTCAGAGCCTTTAAAAACGTGCATGTCCCTTGTGGGCGTGAAAGCAAGAGGCCGTTTGCACACGGACAGAGGCATTTTGCAGCCTTCACCACCAGTCCATACAAATGGAACGCCGCCTCCTGCCAAGGCGCTTCTGGGCGCTGCGCGCGGCACTCTGTCCATGCTCGGAGGTCCCTCCACCAAGCAGCCGGGGGAAATGCACATTTCGGCACCTTCGAGGGACCCAAGTGACAGACGTAGGAGAGGAAGTATAACATCTTTACAGGAAGCTGCAAAGTGAAAGTCCTCCTTCCTCGGGGACGCGCCGCCCAGCAGGGAAACTCCGGCCCGCAAACACCAGCGGGCATTTCCGCATCGCTCCAAAATGGAAGCGGAAAGTTGCGGGCTTTAAAAGCCCTGCTGGAAAACGGGCAGCGGCCCCCCGCAAGCCCGCCCCGCTCTCCTCCCCCACACCCCACCCCGAGATGGGAGCGGCTGGATCGACGCTCGCCGGCGCGGCCGGGACCTCCGCGCGGACTCCGGGGCGCAGGCGAGAGGGCGCCCCGCGGCGGTGCGCTTGGAGGGCGGAGGTTGGGGCAGGAAGGACAAAAGGTGTGTAATGGGGGCACGGACAGACCCTGCTTCGGGCGATCGGTGCTCGGGGGGGGGGCGGGGCGCCGGGTCCTCCGTGTAGCTAGTGACCCCCGCCCTCTCCAGGCAAAGGTTACATAAGGGAGGTGGGGTGTGTGTAGATACCGAGAAGCGCCCGGTGGCAGCTAAAAGCCCAAGTCAAGCCTGGGCTTGTCTACTCAGGAGCAAGGACCAGGACACTGGGTTCCTCCTCGGCCGCACCGCCGTATGCGCTCCGCTCTGGCGTGCGCCCCCGCACACGGGGTTGGTGCCGCACCTGCGTGTGAGTGCTTAGAAGCGCGCACGCTGGGCAGGGGCTGCTCGCGATTGCGCACAGTAATATCTCTTAAGGCCAAATCCTATCCAATTTTCCAGCCCTGGCGTAGCCGTCCCCATGGGGTGTGTGTGTGCTGCATTCTGTGATGTGGGGGAAGGCACGGAGGCCTCCTCAAGATAAGGGAGCATTTGTGTGCTTACCTTGGGGTTGCATTGCAGCGGCATCAGCACCAGAAAGCTGGATAGGATTGGGCCTGTCTTTAAGTTGCTACCAGGCTTTTGGCTATTTTTGCTGCAACAGATGAGCAGGGCTTTCTTCCTCTATGCAAACAGACTTGTGGGTCCAAAGTTCTTTTCCCATAACAGGAGTTGTGTGCCTGCTTGTATTTTGCAACAAACAGCTACTGTTTCTACCTTGCCTCTTACAATTATCTAACAGCACAAGTTTACTCAGAAATAAGTCCTCCTGAGTTAAATAAGACTTACTCCCAAAGAAGTGTATATAAAAATAGGGGATTAAAGACATCCCTGTGAAGTTGATCATTAAAAATGGCCCCATTTCACAGAATGGTGGAAGGCCCATTGACGCCTTAACAATAAAGACGGAGTACTGTTCACTGCCTTCCTTTCTTCTACCTTGTCTTTGTCCGTAGCTGGACGAGTTGGTCACACACACACACACACACACACACAAAAAAAAAACTGAAAGAGCCTTGGAACAGATCTAGGCTAGCGCCAGATTCTCTATTTCTTATTACCTTATCAGTATGTTTTTTTAATTATTATTTGCATGCCTCCCTTGGCTCAGGATTCACAGTTGATTTACTCCCCACACACACACATACACATACACACTGCAGTCCTACTCCCAAGTGTGATTATGCAGGTTGTAGGTCAGAAGAACCATAACCCTAAGACCTTTTTACACAGTTTGAGAACCACTGTTGAAGGCTTGGGCTCCAGAGCTTTTTAGTCTGGGTTCCATTCCCCTTTACTGGAGGAAAAAAACCCCTCTCGGAACCAGTTTTTGGGTTTGAGTTTGGGTTTGGCCCAACTTTGTTCTCACGGCCTGCCCAGGACTCTGTGCTGGTGATCTCCTTCCATGCACTTTGCATGCGCTTCCTCACCATGAGTGTCACCTACTGTGTGTCACTGTGACTCCTTTGGCGTTGGCCTTTCCTCGCTCTTTTAACTCTTGGTAAAAATCTTGCAGTGAGGACAAAGAGAGTGTCTCCCTCTTTGCACGGTTCTGCTTGAAGCAACAACAGACTCTTTCCCACCAATTGTCTCTTCCCACAGCTTGTTAGCCGCACAGCAGTCGTCATCTTCACGGGAACGGAGTGTGATGCCACAGCCTGGATATCCCAGCATGCCGCGTGGTGGTCGGACCCTGGATGAGTTTGCGGTGCCTGAGGAGGCCCAGGAGATGATGACACAGAATCGGCCCCGGATCGAGCAGCTCTTTGGGGTGGAACTGAATGTCTTGGGGGTGTTGGGTTCAGCACAGGGCCCCAATGGGGAGCCCCAGGGGGAAAGGAAGATCTGGCTGCAGTTAGAAGGACACCGAGAGAATCTGCAGCGGGCCAAGGTATCTGATTCTTCTCTGCACAACCTTATGCTGAAACTGGTTCCGTTCAGGCGTGTTTTCCTGTGGTTTTGATTTGATTTGGCTGGTCTGCTATTTTAAAAATGCCCTTTGCTATTGGTGCAGCTCATTCTTCTGTTGTTCTCCAAGTTCAACGTAATTGCTGTTTTCAGATTTATGTTCCTAGTGTAAATTGTTAGCAGAGGCAGATCTAAGGGAGGACAGAGCTCTCAGTTTTGCAAGAAGCCTTACCTTGCAGTGGAAATCCCTCCTCTCCTGCACCGTTTTAGCCAATCCTCACAGGGAACAGCAACATCTTGGCGTTGCTTACTGGCTACAGCAGCAAGGGAGAGGAGGGATTTACATGACGGGGTAAGGCTCCTTGCAACACTTAGAGCTTTGCCCTCTCTGTAGATTGTTAGCTGCCTTCGCGGGGCTCTCTTGTAGAGCCACAGGGAGCATGAGAACATTTTTTGTTTTTATAAACAAGCAAGCAAACAAAATCCAGAATAAACTGTCTATCCGAGGTCTCTTAGGGCCAGACTAGATGGTGTGTCTGCTGGCTGGTTGGGGCCATCATGCTTATTTTTAAAAATCTAAAGAGCACTTCCAAGGAGTCCTGATCTGACTGCTCCTTGGAAATGCTGTAGGGCAGTGGTCCTCAAACCTTTTAGCCCTGGGACCCACTTTTTAGAATGACAGTCTTTCCGGGACCCACTGGAAGTGATGTGATGACCGGAAGTGCTATCGTTGCTGTCAGAGCCTGCGGCTTTCCTGAGAATGCAGCAATCAGTTGGGTTATTCCTCAGCCATTTTCCAATAGCAAAGTGAATCAGAACAAAAAGAAAAGCCTATTTACAACCTTGACACAAGGAAAACAACCCCACAGCCCTCCCCGTTTCCAGCATCCCACCTGTCCATATTTTCAATATGGCTGCCCTAGGTTCTTTGCAACCCACCTGAAATTGACTCGCCACCACCCACAATTTGGGAACCACTGCTGGAGGATGCTGGTTCCGGTAGGCCTGCATGCCGGCCAAGAGCTGTATGTGGATCAGGACCGTTTTCCAGTGGTGTCATTCAAATGATTTAGGAACAGGAACTCACTTTTGATTGGCACTTGTCAGGAACCCGGAACCAGCCACGGAGCCTGTTAGGATCCGGAACGCCCGTTCTGGTCCGTTCCCCCTGAATGACATCACTGCCTTCGCCCCCCTAGGAATCCGGAGTTGCTCCCTTTAACCCTCTGAGTGCCGGCCAACCAAGAAGAAAAGCTCTTTGCAAAGGAATTGGGAGGGGGGAGGAGGGAGAGTGAAGTGGGCGGAGTCAGCCCTAATTTTAACTAGTGGAACTGAGTTCCCCCCATTCCGCCTGCATGACATCACTGACCGTTTCCCTTTTGGGCTCTGCGACATCAGCCCAGCTTCTCTTCCAAGATTGCCTTAGGATGAACAAGTGCAACATCACATGTGGCTATGCTGTTCTTTTTTTTTTCTTTCCCCCAGGAATACATCAAAGGTCTCTGCACTCCGGAGCTGAGCGAGGAAGTTTACTACCCCAAAGACATGCAGTGCATATTTCTTGGGGCTCACGGGTTGTTCCTGGACTGTCTCATCCAAGGGACCTCTGCTAACCTCACCCTCCACTGTCCAGGCACTCTGCTGGTCTCGGGCTTGGCTGAAGCCTTTGTCATGGCCCAGAGCCGGATCCAGGCATTTGTGGAAAAGCACCAGAGGAACCCCAAGCTGCACGAGGAGCAGGAGGCACAGGTCAAGCGGGCCTTCCGGGAGCTGGTGGAGACCCATGATGACAAGCACGCGATGGACCTCTTGATCCTGCCTGCCTCGGTGAAGGAGGAGCTGCTCAGCTTGGTGAAGGAGTTTCACGGAGAGGTTGGGGACCAGAGGCAGCCGAATGGGGGGTGGACACCCCCTGGCTTTGAGCACAACCGATTGTCAGGGTTGGAAATAGAAAACGTGACGGGGGACAGGCCTCAGTCTCTGAGCAGGCCTCAAAATACCTTGGGCGTTCCCATGGGGATCAGTAGAATTCGAGAGCCAAGTGGGCTAGCAGGCTGTCGTGCTGACTTGCCTGTAGGCTTTGGTGGGCTTCCTGCATCTCCTCAGAAGCCCCAAGAGTCTAGCCAGTCGCAATACTCTGCTGGTCCTCGAGTTGTTAGGACGGACTTGCCTGTTGCTGTTGGTAGGCCTCAAAACCCAATTCTGCCTCAGGTCTCAAAAGTTGATTTGCCTCGAGGCTTTGCTGAGGCTGAAGCTTACACTAGGCCTCAAGATGTCCCTGTTGGCCTGAATGGTCTGCAGAATTGGCCTGGGGCAAACAGTTCCTTGAGGCCAGGACTTCCCAAGCCCTCGCCTCAGGCCATTCCAGCTGCCCAGGCTACCCGTAGAGTTTGTCCTGGTTTTGAGGGTCTAGCAGGGTCCTTGGAGGACCACCAAGAGCAAGGGGAGAGTAACGTTCCAAGCGCTGTTAGCTTGCCTGAGGAAAGCAGCGAGGAAGAGGAGGAGGAGGCCTCACCGTCCGGCACCCTTCTGTCATCAAGTTCAGAAAAGGAGTTCAGGATGAGACTGAACTTCTTCAAAACGATGGGCTATGAGGAGCGGGTAGTAAAGAAGGTGCTCTTGGAAGGTGGGGTTCGGGAGGCCCCCTCCACGATCCTGGACAGGGTGCAGATGGAAGAAGCCGGCCTGTCCCAAAAGGACGTTGCCCTCCCCCAGAAAGAGCCTGGGGGAAGAGAGCGCTCTCCTCCCTCTCTGGAAAAGAGCCAGGATGAAAACGACTACCTCAGGGAACTCATCAAAGCCGCCGCGGCCAATTGCGGCCACTCGCCCAGCGAGATCCCCGCAGAGATTCCGACTGGAACCCCGTTGGCAGGCTTGCTGAGGCGGCTCCACGAGAAAGGGGACTCCCAAGATGGGGCCGAGAGCACGGCAGGGACCTTGGCAACGAAGCTAGAACCTGGAGGGCAGCACGGTGGCCAGAGGGCCGCCATCTTGAATCCTGAGAAGCCCCTGCTGCAGAGATCCCCTCAGGAGCGAGGGAAGCACAGCGGGTCCCCTTTCCGCGAGGGCGTTCACGTTCCACTAGTTAGCAAAGACGTTTCAGCGTTCTCTCCTCACACGTCTCCCCTCGCGAACTCCTTGTTCTCCACCTCGGACTCTGAGGAGAGCCGGGCAGCCGAGTGCACCAGTCTGGGGCCTCTTAGCCATCATGTTTCTACGGTGACTGGTGCGCAACGCTTTGAGGAGGCCCTTCAGACCCAGTTCAAGCTTCGGTTGGTCAACACACCTGGGAAGAAGAACCTGAGGAGGATTATCATCGATGGCAGCAACGTGGCCATGATGTGAGTATGGGGTGGGGCGGGGTTACGCCAGAGACCTCTGCTGGGCCTCCCTGGGGTCCCTGAAGCCCACTTCAGGCTGGGTAATTTCCCCTTTAACCACTTCGGTGCGGCAATGGAGCGAACACACCTAGGGCTCACCTTCCCGGTTTGCCTGTCCAGTGGCCGCAATCGCACCAGTCCACATCAGTTGGAAGCCAAAAGCCCAAGCCAGAATCAGAGTCCAAGGCTGGGGTTACTCCACAAGCAAAGTCCAGTAGTCCTCAAGCCGGTCCACGGGTCGGTAAGCCAAATCAAGTCTGTAAGCCAGTCCAAAGGTCAGGTGCCGAACCGTAAGCCAGTCCAAGGGTCAATAAGCCGAGTCGGGATCCAAATTTAGGTTACGCCACGCCAGTCCGTTATCCAAGCTCACAGTCAATAGTTCATTCAGGTTTGTCAGTTCTCTCCAGCTCCTCTCACACCAGATGTTTCTCCTACTATACACCCACACCTTCTCCTCCCCCCCCCAGATGCTCCTTATATCCTGTCTACAAGCCTCTGAGTGGCTGCAGCTGTGCAGCCCAACCCCTGCTACCTCCTTGGTGTTGATCCTGTAGGTACTTAGACCAAGGGTCAATGTCGGCATCATCTCCTGCCTCCTCGGGGTGACCTTCCGCATTTTTACTACAGGTGGAAGAGTGGGGTCTTGGGAGGGCTTTGTTTTGTGTGGTCTGGGCCTCAGTATGTGGCTGCTACGCAGCAGCGTCATGCAGCCGGGACGCTGGGCGGGAGGAACGGGTGAGCGGCAGCCCGCCCGTTGCGTACCGCTCCGTTTCTCCGTCTTCCCCGCCCCGAAGGCCGCTGCTGTTACCTCTAGGTCTGGAGTATCCAGACTTTTCAGTACACATTTTCGCGGGCCGAAAAAAAATCCTTTTTTACGAATGAGTGGATGAAATTTAAATGAATGAATGCGTTTTACTTGCATCTTTTTTTTGTAATCAACATGATGCGATTCAGAACAAAGGGAAATGTGACAATTTAAAAAAATGTTGTGTGTAATAAACTGAGAACTGATACATAATCAATAAAAATGTCAAACGTGAACAAATGTGCTGGCAAAAACAAAACAAAACAGGTTGCTACAGGGTGGATAAAATCTTGTGGTGGGCAGGATTTGCCCGCCCCCCCAGGCCATAGTTTGGAGATCCTTGTGCTCAGACAATGGTTTTCAATGGCCAGCACAGTTAGGCACAGATGTGCACCATCCTCTCTGACTCTGAGAGCGTTCCAAACGCACTTTACGGTAGGCCTTGTGTCAGCCAAACTTTGCTGGCCTCACTGTGACGCACTACGTCCAGGTTAGGATTGCACCCCAAAGTCAATCACGAAGCTTCCTGGTGATTTGGTGTAGACTGCCTCATGGGCTTATTGTGGGGAGATGTTGATGATGATGATGCTAAAAGAAATGTGCAATCATGCTATTTTTATGTTGTGGATTAGTGCCTTCCAAAAATTGGCTCACATGAAAGGGTTATTCCCAGTGATGTCATGCAGGGGGTACGCGAGTACCAGTTTCTAGGATTATGGCTGGCCCCGCCCATTCGCCCACCCACTCATCAACTCCGCCCCCTGCAACGTTTGAATTTCCTGCATGTTTGAGTTGCCTGCACGTTCTCAGAGCCAGCCAGGCAGGCAGGCAGCAAGCGGAGCCTTGCCTTGCCACTGAAAAATGAGCTGCTCTGGGGTTTTGGAACTGTTGGGTCACTTTAACATGATGCCAGGCCTCCTTAACATGTTTTGGGGGTGCTGTGGAAGACTGGTGCAACTGTTGGGTCAGTTTAAAATTGTCTGAGGCCTTAAAAAGGGCTTTTTTATGTCACTTCCTGCCACGACATCACTTCCGGCTTATGACGTCACTTCTGGTGGGCGGGTCCTGACACGTACCAATCAAAAGTGAGTACCTGTTCTTAAATCATTTAGATGACACCATTGGTTATTCCACACGTGGGGGTGGCAAGCTCTCTAAGCCAGTCTGTCATTCTAACCCCCATCCCACAGGACCACGTTAATGAACTACGTCCTGTTGCACTTCCCTGATTCTTTGGACGTTGAAGATGACAGTGGAATGGCCTGAGTGGCTCTTCCTGGGAATGGGCATTTGAGTACCACTTTCCGTTCTTGCAGGCATGGTCTGAACCAGTTCTTCTCCTGCCGGGGCATTGCGCTGGCCGTACAGTATTTTTGGGACCGCGGACACCGGGAAGTGACCGTCTTAGTACCTGCACATCGGATGGAAGAAGATCCCAATGTGAGAGGTACGAGACGGGGCGACACAACCAATTAATTATGTGTGCTTTGTTGATGAAATCTCTTTGTGTCTGCATATGAATGAAATGTCTGAAGGAACCTGATGCATGGTCGTGTCCCAGCCAGCACCCTCTTAGAAGAGCTCTTCCTTCCTAAGTGAACAGGAGAGATGCCTCTTCCAAGATGGTGTCAGAGGCATGCGGTTTTTTTTGCAACACCAAAAGATGGGGAAGAAGGATTTGGTGGTGACCATAACTAATGGTTTGCCAGTAAGCCAAATCAGTGTTTTGTTTTGTTTTGTTTTGTTTTGGGGGGGGGGCATGAGCCCTAGACAGAGATAAAGACTCCAGGAACATAATGTTGGCTGCCAGTTCTGATGCCCACACATTTATGGTGCCTCTTTAAAAAAAAAATGTGTGTGTCCCATTCCCCAATCACAGAACAGCACTTCTTGATCGAGTTACATGACCTCAGCATCCTTTCGCTCACACCATCGCGCAAAATAGATGGGAAAGGCATTGTGCCTTACGACGACAGGTAAGCCTTTCTTTAGGTAAGCGTGTGAATTTGGCGCAGATGAGCTGTGTTGTCCATGAGCTTTGCTCAAGCAATTGGCCCAGCTTCTGTGATGTCACGGAATGTTCAGTAAAGCTGGATATTTCCCCTGTGAACGTGCTGCATGCTAGCATGTCTATGTGCTGTTGCCTGTGAACTCTCCCTGCCCCCCCAGCTCTCCTGGCCATTGGCTTGGATGCTGTGATGTCAGGAAGTGTCCAGTAGATTCTTGAAGATGTTAATTAATCTGTGGAACTCTTTGCCACAGGAGTTGGTGATGGCATCTGGCCTAGGTGTCTTTTAAGATTGGACAGATTTCTGGAGGAAAAGTCTATCATGGGCTATAGGCCATGATGAGTTGTGCAACCTCCTTACAGTAGTAAGCTACTTCAGAATGCCAAGTGCAAGGGAGTGGCAACAGGATGCAGGCATCTTGTTGTCTCATGTGCTGCCTGAGGCTTCTGGTGGGCCACTGTGAGATACAGGAAGTTGGACTAGAAGGGCCTTTAGCCTGATCCAGCAGGGCTCTTCTTATGGCCTGGCGAGAAGGATATAATAAGTGGATGATGGTTCTAGACTGGGTGAAAAATCTTACACATGTGCGCTGGGAGCAGCATACCTCTTTGGCGGATCAAGAGACTCATCTAACCTTGCCAACTTAATTGGTTGCTGGGTCCATTTTAGCTTGAATGATCATGCAAGCCGAGCAGACTGGCAGCGGAAAGGGTGCGAAAGCATCCTTCCGATTCGTTGGCTGAGGCCGGACCGTCCCTGGAGTTTCCCCTGGGCTTTCCAGATTGTAAAGCACTTTGATGCTGTGATGAGGTCACAGGAAGGAGCAGACGCGGAGCAGAAGCAGGAAACGGTTCTGGTGGCCGACGGGGGAGGGGTGCAGGGGAAGGCGCCTGGGTTGAGTCACGGCGACCGACAGAGTTCACATGTGAAGGGGGGAAGTGCCACACGGAGGAAGGGAAGCTGGCGGTGGCCACAGAGACAGAACGAGGAGGGAGGGAGGGGGGGGGGCAGGGAAGAGCGGCTGCTACTGCTGCTCAATGCCAGGAACTGCTGGCTGACTTTTTTCCTCCTTGTCCAGGCCCGGTTCTGGATACTCCTGCTCAGCGGTTTTATGCTGCCGGAACGCTGGGCGGGACATCCGGGTGATCGACAGCCCGCCCGTCGCGTTCCGCAGCGTTACGCCGTTTGCGTAACGTACGCAAGCGGCATAATTGGTTACGC
>JAJKFI010000421.1:182417-199261 GCA_029204185.1 Lerista edwardsae
AGCGTTACGCCGTTTGCGTAACGTACGCAAGCGGCATAATTGGTTACGCAAACGGCGTAACGCTGCGGAACGCGACGGGCGGGCTGTCGATCACCCGGATGTCCCGCCCAGCGTTCCGGCAGAATAACACCGCTGCTCCTACTACAAGCTCTCTAAATGGGCCCCGGGGAAATCTGAGGGCTCCTTTCATTATTTGCTGGGAAACACGTTTGCACTTCTCTGTGTGAGCCTAAATCCAGCTGCCGGCGCCACTTACGCTGTCAGGGTGAAGCAAGAGCCCTGCCACGCCTCTCTCAGTGCATTGACTCCTGCAATCTCTGCCCCGCTTTCCTGCACCCTGCTGTGGACCCGGAGGGGAATTGCAGCACCAAGGGCACGATCCTCACCTGGAGTTTAGGCCTGCACAGTTAGGCCAGCACAGTTTGTCCGGCACAAGGGCCACCGTAAAGCGCGTTTGGACCACTCTCAGGGCGCCATCCTAAACTGAGTTAGGCCGGCCTAAGCTAAGCCAGCAAAGTTTGGCCAGCACAAAGGACAACCTAAAGTACGCTTAGGCCACTCTCAGAATCGGAGGGGCCGGCACACAGACGTGAGCCATCCTCCCTGATTCCGAGAGTAGTACAAAAACACTTTATGGTGGCCCTTGTGCTGGCCTAACTGTGCCGGCCTAACTCCAGGTTAGGATTGCACTCTCAGAATCAGACAGGCCAGCACATAGACGTGCGCCATCCTCCCTGACTCCAAGAGTGGTCCAAATGCTCTTGAAGATGCCCTTGTGCCGGCCAAACCTTGCTGGCCTAACTGTGCCGGCCTGACTCCAGGTTAGGATTGCGCCCCTCCTCTTCGGAGCCTTTCCCAGTGGCTGGAGCAAAACGGAGGCTTGCTACGCCTAGGTACGCCACTGCCTGCACCTGGAGTGCTCAGGGCAGCTAAGCACTGCACCTGGGTTTGTAAAAACAGCCGAATGATAAAATAGGAAAATAGCAGCAGAAGAAAAGAGTCACGTAAGAGGCCGAAGTTAACAAAGAGCATTATAATAACACTACCTTCATTGCCTGCCCAGTGTGCCTCACTGGGGAGGCTGTTGCCTAGTCTGGGGGCCACCAACAAAAAGACTATGTCCTTCGTGCCTGTCTGCCCTAACTCTCACTCTGATAATAAAGAAGCAGGAGACCAAAGGAAGTCAAGGAAGGCTGCCGATAACCAGTGCAGTTGCTGCGCAGGATTGGAGTGATCAGAGGTCTGCTGACCCCTGGTGGTGGTACAGAGGCCAGTTGAAGCTTCCAGGCTGCCTTCAAGGGCAGCCCTCTGTCAAGTGCAGGACAGTGCTGTAGTCTAAGCCGGAAGTGATTAGGATATGAATGAGGCAAGGCCTGGTCAGTCCTCCCCCCAGGTAAGTAAAAGAGCAGCACAGAAAAATCAGCAGCATTCAGCAGCTCTAAAAACAGATTCCCTCCCTGTTGTCTCCCTTGTGTCAGTTTCTAGATTGTAGGCCCTTTGGGGGCAGGGACCTGTCTGTTTACTCTGTCTCAAGTACCGTGGACATCAGTGATGCTATGGAAATAATAAATTAATAGCATTCCAGGTTTCCCAGTCAGCGAGGAAAGCTTGAAGCCATGAAAAGAGCAAAAGGTCAAGCACCTTCCTTGACCCTTCTAACAACACCTTCCTTTTTGTCTTTGCACCCACACCACCCTCACGCTCCAGATTCATGCTCCACCTAGCAGAACAGACTGATGGGGTTATCGTCACCAATGACCAGTTCCGGGACCTTGCGAGGGAGTCGAAGAAATGGATCCGGATCATTAAGGAGAGGTGAAGCAGAATTCTAGCACTGGGGCCGGAGACGTCTTCTTCAACATTCTAGATCAGGGGTTCCAAACTCGTTTCATACACCGGGCCAAATAGCATTGGTGATGCCTGCTGAGAGCAGGAAGTGATGTCATTAAGCAGGAAGTGATGTCATGGAGCAGGTCATGTCCAGAAATAAGCTCTTTATTCTGGGAAACACATTAGCTGCAAATAGAATATACACAAATTTTGGTGTTTTCAAGATACTGAAAAGCCCAGTTATGTGGGCTGCCTTTTCAGCGGTGCCACCTCAGCGCACAGCTCAGCAGCTACTAGCCTGAAGGCCAGTTAGAGCTTCTGTGGGCCGCATCTGGCCCCTGGGCCTGATGTTTGACACCCCTGTTCTAGAACTGGGTTTGCATCTCCAGTGTGACTGGGCTGGCTTGGGGAGAGAATGACAATATCAGCTGGATCACAGGCCTTGTAACCTGGATGACTGTTAGGGATAGTACAGCTTAGGAAAGCTGAAGAATGGTGCAGAAGGTTCTAGACTAACCTGGAGTTAGGCCGGCTCAGTTAGGCCAGCAAAGTTTGGCCGTAAAGCGTGTTGGACCACTCTCGGAGTCAGAGAGGAAAGCACACAGATGTGAGCCATCGTCCCTGACTCTGAGATTGGTCCAAACGCGCTTTATGGTGCCCCCTGTGCCAGCCAAACTTTGCTGGCCTAACTGTGCCGGCCTAACTCCACTTTAAGATTGTGCGCTTTGTGCCAGGGATCCACCATCATTGCCAGGGTCCTACTGTGGGCTGCAGCTGTCAAAGGAACCGGGAGTAAAGCACAAGCCATGCATCATGACCCTCTTCGCATGCGTCTCTTCCAGTTTGCTGCAGTACATCTTCGTGGGGAACATCTTCATGGTTCCCGATGATCCCTTGGGACGAGGTGGACCCACCTTAGTGGAGTTCCTGAAGAAGAATTCCAGGTATCTGTCAACACTGGGAATAGACCTCTCTCTCTCTCTCTCTCTCTCTCTCTCTCTCTCTCTCTCTGTGTGTGTGTGTGTGTGTGTGTGTGTGTGTGTTTCAAATAGGAAAACAGCTTCTGCTCAAAGCAATTGTGTAGCTGAGGGGGGCCACTAGGGTCACATGGCCCCGGGCAGCCTTCTTTGGGGGGGGCAGTGGTGCCCCCATGCTCGCCCTCTGCCCCCTTTGAAAGCGACCAGAGATGCACTCCAGTTGTGTCCAGAGGGTGTTCTGAGGCCTTGCGACCATGGCCTCCCTGGGCCTCAGACTTTCTAAGGGCTTTGGGAGGCCTTAAAAGATCACTTCCTGTCTTTTGGAAAAAACTGGAAGTGACGTTTTAAGGCCTTAGAAGGCCTTCTGAGGCATAGGGAGGCCTCTCTTGGGCCTCAGAAGGCCTACAAAAGACCTTAAAATACCACTTCCGGTTTTTCCAAAAACCTGAAGTGACCTTGTAAGGCCTCCCAAAACCCTTGGAAGGTGTTCTGAGGCCCGGGGAGACCACAGTTGGCCTCCTCAAGCCTCAGAACACCCTCTGGACACAACCGAAGCACAGCTCCGGTCACGTTCAGAGGGGGCAGGGGTGGCCCCTGAAGGTGTGCCCCTGGATGACACACTTTCCAGTTACACCAGTGGTTCAAAGCCATTAGAAGCCCTGTTGCAGACCCCGACAGATAAGTAATTTGTGCAATGGGGGGGCTTTTGAGCCTTTTTAGGGTCCCCTTTTGCTGTGGTTTTTGTACCCGTGGGGAGTGGGGAACATCCCCTGCAAATATAGGATGCCTGTATTGTTTTATGCAACAAAAACTAGAAGGCCAACATAGATGTTTTGGGTCATGCCTAGTTTGGTCCTGAGCAGCTCTTCATTCCTGCCCCCTTACCAAGCCGGAAAACAACATTTCCCACATTATTCCCCATTGCAGGACAAAACCCCCAAATTGCCATTCTTTCCACGGCCGGAGGGACCCCGTGCCAGTGCCCGTCCGCCCAGCCTCGCAGACGGAGGTCCTTCAGCTGCGCGACCGGAGACCCCCCGGTGGCTTAACGAGGGATCGATGGAGGAGAAACCAAGGGAACACCGTGGAGACGGAGGAGGAGACTCTGCGCCCCACCGCAGAGACCGAGCGGCTGAGAAGGGAGCTTCTGGAGATCTTTGTGGGGCAGGACAAGCGGGTCGATTTTGTGCTCATGAGAAACCTGAGCTGCTGCGACCTCAACAAGCTCTCGGAGGATGTCCTCAACCTCAATTTCTGAGCCAACCCGCCTGTGATCGTTTCCCCTCCCACACACACACAGAGCGAGTGTGTTAACGCAATGCTTTCCTGGATGGACTTGAACCAGTGTCCCAAAATGAACCGTACTGTTTTCTAGTGCGCTGCAAGAACCCCTCCCACTCATCAGCCATGTACAAAAGCTCTCCTCTTCATATTGGTGCACACGTTTTTCTCAGCTGGAGATCAGTTCCAAACTCCGTAGCCTTCCGAGTGCCATGGAGGTAACTCTGTGTGTCGTCGGATGTATACCAGCCTCAGCACAGTCAACAGTACAGTAGAGTTGTACGTTTTTTGCTTCTTAGGACATGTCTCCATGGCAAGCATACATCGATTTAATAGGGTCTCCTCCCTTCCAAGGTATTCTGGTACCTCGATTGTAAGAGAGATTTCTCCCAGGGTTGCCAACATCTACATACTGTTAACAGTTCCTAGGGGGTCCCAAGCTGGATATCATGATAGGTGTATGAATTCCACACTATTTTAGATTAGGGAAAAATCTCAGGGCGCAGTCCTGACCTGGAGTAAAAGGACACTATAAAGTATGTTTGGACCACTCTTGGAGTCAGAGAGGAGAGCATAGACATGCGCCATCCTCCCTGACTCCAAGAGTGGCAAACGCCATTTACGGTGGCCCTTGTGCTGGCCAAACTTGGCTGGCCTAACTCCAGGTTAGGATTGCGCCCTCAAATGTAGCCTGGAAGCTTGGTTTAAATATTCTATAGAGAAAATCCCCATGGAACATGGAGCCAAGAAGGCAAAATTAAGCATTTTAGATTCTGACCAAGGCCATATGTATGATATCAGCCAAGCCTTCCGATTTTGTTTTAAAAGTGCCCCATAAGAATTATTGAAAACATTGTGTTTTTTTTATAAATAGACAACTTGATATATTCCTTGCTGTTTTCAAAAGTGCAGAAACTGGTGACATTTCAATCACCAAAATTTTATTATTATTTTTTTAAAAATCGTATTTTGGCCAAACTGGATCGAAAGAGAAATGTGCTAGCCGCCTTCTCTTAGCGGATAAAATGGTGAAAGTTTCAGACTCCCAACAAAGTGACAAGACTTTTTAAAAAGCATTGGCTTTTGTAACCATATTTTGAACTGTTGTTGAAAACGTGTGTCATATCTAACCATAGTACACCTCTGCTGATAGTGTTAGAATGTTGTATTTTACCGTCGAGCTTGTGACAGAAAATGACTGAAAGCACATGGAGTTATCAACACTGAAATTCTAGTAATATTTTAATGTTTTCTCTCCCTCCCCCTGCCTCAGTTATTCTCTTCAGCCCTAAACCCTTTGGTCAAATTCAGGGTTCATAGCTCTGCTGATTAATTAATTGAGTACAGACAAGGACCCAATGCCCGGGGTGGCGGGAGCCATGGGTGCCGGGCAGCGGCAGGGCGCCATTGCGCGGTCCACACGGGAAAGTGTGCGCTTTTTGGCTCGCCCATCCTCCCTCCCTCCCTCCCCTCCGTTACGCTTGGAAATGAAGCGTTTCCAGGCGCAGGGAGGCGTTTTGGAGTGACGCGTGGGGGCGGGGCAACGTCCTGGGGGGCGTGGTTTCATCGCCTGCCATGGGCGCGTCACAGCCTCCATGCGTCCCTGTGTGAGTGAGCTAGAAAACACTCTGGACGCGCTCCATGCACAAGCGGCAATTCCTTCCAAGTGCCGTCTGAATCACATCTGGACCCCAAAGGCTGGGGATTCTGAGTAGCCCTGTGTGGCCCCATACTGGAGCAGTCCCATTCTCCCCCTGCAGCAGCCCCTTCCCGAAACTCTCAAATTCCCTCCACTACAACAAGGAGCTTTCCGTGTGGACCTCATAGGTAAACTGGACACCGAGCATCTGGGTGGTGAAGTGTATGACCCTTTCCCTTCCTTCTTTCTAGACTGAAAAAAAGTTGGTCATTCAACCAAAACAAGCAGTAACTGGTTTTAATCACGGACTTCCCTCCTTGAGGGTACAAACCAAATGGAAAGAGAATCTGAAGGGCCGAACGAGAATAAATAAAATAGGAGACTGTGTAACGAAGCTCTCGGTCTGAATTTTCCATGCCATTATTCCATCCGTGTAGGTGTATCATGATCTCGGCTTCCTGACTTCTCGGCCATTTCTGCATGGGAGAAATCCACCTTTTGGTTTTGCCTTCTGTGAAATGGGCACACCAGCAGGCCAACAGGGAGTACAGAATGGGGAGAAGTTCATGCATTTCGTTTTCCTCTCCCCACTCCACTCAGTCACTTCGTTCTAGCGTCTCAGCTGGGGCATCAAGAGTCGGCAGGTGGCAAAGGGATGTGAGTAGGGGGCGTGGGGCTGCGGGTGACCTTCAGCGAGCGGCAGAAGAGGAGGGTCTCTTTGCCCAACCCCAGGCGGTACTGCCACCAGTACAGCTTCTGCCTGGGCTGCAAGATCACCCTCAGGGGCTCCCCCTCTTCTGCAACCTCCTCCCACTCCTCCTGCTCTGTTCGCAGCCCCACGCCACCGTAAGCGGCCGGCAGGGCAAACTGGGACTGGAGAAGAGCAATCGCCAAGGATTCGGCATCAAGGGATCCGGAGACGGAGAACCTCTGGCTGGAGGCCAGCTTGGAGTAGCCAACTTGGCGGGTGATTTCATGGCTGCTGGGCATGGGCAGGTCGGTGGCATTGGAGATGAGTTTAAGGCACTCCCAGGCCCCGAAGGCAGGCCCGTGGGTGAGGGCCAGGCCCCCGGGAAGGAACGAAGCCACATCGGGGTGGACAACGAAGGGCTCCACGTGACCTGCTACGGCAAAACGGTGGCCACGAAGGGTCTTCTCCTCCACTCGGAAGCAGGCCAGGTGGGTCGCGTCAGTGCCGTAATAGTACAGTCCACGAAGCAGCGGCGGCTCCCAATGCACCTCCTTAGCGGCGGCTCCCGTGGCCAGGTCAGCCACGGACAGGACCTTGCCACGGGCCAGGAAAAAGATGAAGAATCGCCCCTCGCAGGAGGCATAGTGGTCCCCCCCTCGGCAGCTGGGGTGCAGCGGGAGGGCATCGGTGGGCAGCTCAGAGCTCAGGTCAAGGACTTTGCAGAAGCTGTCGCCCCGGAGGATGCAGATGGTGGAACTGGTGGGGTCCGCCACGTAGTGGTCGCCGCCGCGGCAGGCAGGGTGCAGCTCCTGCACCCTGAGGTCCTGCCCTGAGCAGAAGTCCAGCACCTGAAGGAAACAGCCCAGGTCTGAGCGGACGATGAAGGAGCCGTGGCGGGTCACAAAGACGTCCGTGCCAGGAGAGTCCTCCCGAGATGCAATGGCAGCCATGGAGGTCTGGGGGAGGAGGAGGAGGAGAAGGAGAAGAAGACGACGACAGCATGTCAATGGCTTCCTAAAGCCTCCAGGATCCCTGTTACTGAATGCCGGGGGGGGGGGCAGGAGAGGAGGGGTTCCTTCCACGAGGCCCTCTCTGTGGGTTCCCTAGAGGTATGGGCTGGGTTCACAGGATGCTGGCCTAGATTTCTGGAAGAAAAGTCCATCATGGGCTATGGGCCATGATGGATTGTGCAACCTCCTTCCATTAGTAGTAGGCTATTTCAGAGTGCTGGGTGCAAGGGAGTGGCAACAGGATGCAAGCATCTGGTTGTCTCGTGCCTCCCTGGGGCACCTGGTGGGCCGCTGTGAGCTACAGGAAGCTGGACTAGATGGGCTCTTGGCCTGATCCAGCAGGGCTTTTCTTATGTTCTTAAGGCCCAGATTCTTATGTTTTTAAGGCAAGTTATGATTTACCTCAGAATTTTACCCCAGAAATTTACCTCAGAATGCTAGATACAAGAGAGTGGCAACAGGACACAGGGCATTGTCTTGTGTGCGCCCTGAGGCATCTGCTGGGCTACTGAGAGATACAGGAAGCTGGACTAGATGGGCCTTTGGCCTGATCCAGCGGGGCTCTTCTTATGTTCCTTTAGAGAGCAATCCTCACCAGGAGTTAGGGAAGAGGTTTGGTTTTGCCCAAAGGAACATTGGGCTACATGAGCCTTCCTGTCTGCATTTTGGAGAGTCCAGACACTCAAAAAAAGAGAGAGTGATGTTATCCCAGGGCTGGGGGAGGAGATGCAAAACAAGAGCCAAGCTCCCTACAAGGTTTAAAAAAGAAAGACACTCGACATGAAACTCTTTCATCATGCAAGGCTAAAAAGCGGCAGCATTTCCACCCTGCTGTGCACAGGAGCCCTACCCGGGGAAAAAGGTGGCAACCTCAGAGGGGAAAGGGCAATGAGGCTGCACCAGTTGGGACACCCAGGAATGAGAAAGGAGGCTCCATTTAGGGGCTCCTGGTTTCGATTTCTGACCTGGGATGGGGGGGGGAAAGGATATGGTTGTGGGTGCGTCACAGCAGGAACCCAAGTCCGCTGGCGTCGGTGGCCCAGAATCTGAGTACGCCGAGGATGCTTCCCCCCCGCCCCCCCTCGCTAGCCCTGCGTTCCCATGCATGCATACTGGTCCTTCATACAGCGGCCCGCCCCCCCTTTTTAGGCCGCCCTTAACGCCTTGTTGGGGGAGGGGCGCCCTCCTGGGCGAGGGAAGGACAAGGCCAAGCCAGGGGGGAGCGCGGTCGACGACGACTGCAAGTGCAAATTGGGGCGCCGCGCTGTAGATCTCACCTCGCTGGGCGGCCCGGGCAGCTGCGTGAATGCGCAACGGGAGCGCACGGGCAGGAGGGCCGCGGCGACTTCCTGGAAAAGGCTGGCGGCAGGGGAGGGCGGGCGGCCCTGCCAGGCTCCTCCCCGACCCCCAGCCAAGGGGGCGGGGAGGCTGCAGGAGAGACTCGCTGGCTGCGCGGCGCCGGCATTGCCGCGGGCTCGAGCGGCTCGCTGCCTTCCGACGTGGTCTACCCACTAGCCGGTACGCTGCCGCCGCCGCCGCCGCGCCCTGATCTCCTCCTGTGGCCTCCGCTGCAGCTCGGCGGACAGCGACGTGTGCCTTGGCGCGCCTGTGTTCCCGCGGCTGCGAGAGGCAGAGGAGCGGAGGCGTAGGAAGAGAGTTGGCAGCCCCGCGCCGTTCCTGTCCTCGGTCTGGGCTGGCGGGCCAGTGATCAGCCTCGCCGAGTGAGGGGCTGGTCCGGAACCTCCCCCGCCCCCCCCCATCAGTCTGTGATTGGCATCGCCTGCCCAGCCAGGAGACGCGCTGCCGGATGGCGAGAGCCTGTTCTGGTTCTGCAAGATTTCTGTTTGTACCCCGCCTTCCTCCCACACTGAAGGGGACCCGAGGCGGGCTAAGGTGGATCTAAGATGGGGATAAACGGTTGTTGTTGTTGTTCAGTGGCTAAGTCGTGTCCGACTCTTCGCGACCCCCTGGACCACAGCACGCCAGGCCTCCCTGTCCTCCACTAGCTGCCGGAGTTCGCCCAATTTCATGCTCATCGCTTCGGTGACGCTATCTAACCATCTCATCCTCTGCCGCCCCCTCCTCCTTTTGCCTTCCATCTTTCCCAGCATGAGGGTCTTTTCTAGAGAGTCCTCTCTTCTCATGAGGTGGCCAAAGCATTTGGTACAATGTAGCTATTCACCAAGCCATTTCCTGATAGCGCCATAACATTTTGTTTACACGCACGCACACGCACTGCATTTGTACTCGGAAGTTCAGGATTCCAGTTTGTCACCTTCCCATTTTATCTTCACAACAGCCCTGTGGGGCAGGTCAGGGGCAGAGAGGGCCGATTTACTGAGCTTCAAGGCTTCAAGGCTGAGCAGGATCTGCACTCTGAATTGGTACAGGCCCCTCTCCCATCTCCCATAAACTAGAGGTGGGCTGCCCTTCACCCAATGTGACCAATCTCATCACCTTGGGCTGCGCACTTTGGGGGTTCCCGCACCAGCACAGTGAGCAGGTCCCCTGCTGCAGCAGCCGGGATCTATTATTATTATTATTATTATTATTATTATTATTATTATTATTAATAATAATAATAATAATAATAATAATACATTCAAGGGCACCCAAGGCGGCTTACAACAATAAAATACAATTAAAAGCACAATTTAACAATTAAAAACAGTAATTAAAAACAATATTAAATAATTAAAATATAAAACAACAAACCCCGTGGATCCTAAGATATAAACAGAGTATAAAACCAGCCAGCCCGTCAACAATCAAAAGCTTGTTGAAATAAAAAGGCCTTCAGCCCCCGCCGAAATATTACCAAAGAGGGAGCAGTTCTCAATTCTAAGGGCTGTAAGTCAGTGGGGAAAGCACAGCAGTTTTGCCTTCGGCCTCCAAACAGCCCAAAATGGCCCTCCTGGAAGCAGCTGGTTGTGATGTCATCGTGAGGAGCCGTGCCTTGTGCTTGGCAAGACAAGTGCTCTTCCGGTGAGTGGGAGCCCCGTGGGGGGGGTAGGGGCCCCCAAGAGAATGCCCTGCATTGGGCCAGCTGCTCCTAAGAGCAGTGATGGTGAACCTTTTGGGCTCGGCATGTCAAAATTTTAGAAAACACTTGACTGCTTGTGTGTCAACCCCCCCCCCCCGACCCCAAACGAAAGAGGAACAATTATTTATACTCATCGATTTAAACAAAAAAAACAGCCCAATTATGTGTGGTGCTGTGTACTATATACAGAAACATCAAATAATTGCAAAAATGAAAAATGAGTAAAAGGAACTCAGATGTGGTCAGGTATTGGTGAACAGTAGTGTGTCACCCCAAATGTTGTGGCGTGTCACCTTTGACACACGTGTCCTAGGTTCGCCGTCACTGTCCTCGAGGAATGCCGTTGCCATTCTTATGTTTGCACCAGGCCGAATTAATTAATTATCCCTTTTTATGGCTTTGGAACTCATAGCTTTAAACCTGGAAAAGAGAACAGCCACCAGAATGCAGTCATAACATCACAGGCAGCTGTGTGCTGCCCCCGTGTGGACAGCTGTGGATTTTCATTTCTGAAAAATTACCAGAATTGTATGCGGGAACCTTCCTCTGCCGCAAAACAAAGAACCACAGAAGGAGGACAGGGTATTAACCCGGTATGTACCCACCTTCATCCACCTTCGCTGGAGACGCACTCACCTACTCCAGTATGTATCCCCCTTATATCCTACTTTATTAATGCATGTATCCACCTGGTTCTAACCAGCAATGGGATTCACAAATTGACAAGGAGAATGCTGGGTGGGACTTAGGCGGGACTTCCACTTGAGTGGCAGCCCGTCCGCAGCATTCCACAGCTGTCCTGGCCTCAGGGGGGGGGGGCTCCCGCTCGCCGCAGGGGACAGGTGAGGGTTGCGCCGGGTGCCTGGGCAAGCAGCGATGGGGCACGCTAACGGGGGCAGCCCTCCCGAGGCCAAGACAGCTGAGGAACGCTGCGGACGGGCAGCCAATCACGCAGAAGCCCCGTGTTAGTCCCACCCAGCGTTCCCCTTGTCAATCTGCGAATCCCATCGCTGGTTCTAACATTGATTCTCTTTCTTTACATCCTACTTTATTAATGCACCGAAACACACATTTTTACATGGCACAATTACTTATCCTATCAGGATAAAGGTCGCTTTCTCCTGATTGCATTACTAGCTGAATGGAACCTTCTTGATTAGATTTGCATTCCTGACCCCAGCTACGACCTCACACCTTTTGCAAACACAAAGGAGGTAGGCATGTAGTTTCAGCTCTTTCCCGCACTCTGGAGCCATGTTGGCCTAACCGAAGGTGGATACATACTGGGTTAATACCGAAGGACAGACGCAGGGGGAGGTTTTCTGGGAACAAAATGAAAGGAAGGAACACGTTTTCAAGGGTTTTATTAGGCTTTCATATGCAGGCACAAACACAAATGTGCACACAGCATCCGGGGGAATCTGGTAGCATTGATGTTCCAGATTGGGATGGGGAGCTGGAGCAGGAGTAGGCTGATATTTAGGACGAGGGCAAGGGGATCTCAGAGGGTTGGTCGCCGCTGTTGGTGACCTTCAGTGCCCTGCAGAACAAGATGGCCTCTTGGCCTAGGCCCAGCTGATACTGCCACACGTAGGCCGCCTCTTCTGGCTGCAGTGAGAACTCCACGATCGTCTCCTCCTCGTGGAGCTCCTCCCACGCCTCCTGCTCTGGGTTGACGCCCAGCCCCCCATAGTGGGTTGGCAAAGCGAACTGGGCCTTGGCGAGCGCCACGGTGAGGAGGCCTGGCTCAGGAGATTCTGTCAGGGACGCTGTCCAACCCTGCCCAACGTCGGCCAACTGCTCCTTGGCATAGCCCACTTTCCGGAATATTCCTTGCGTCTTGGTGACTGGAGTGTCGGAATAGTTGTGGAAAATGTTCAGTAGCTCCCAGCTCCCAGTGGCGGCCCCCTTGGTGAGCCCAAGACCCCCCGGCAGGAAGTTGAGGACCCCGGGATGCAAAGTGAAGACGCTTTCCGTGAAGTTGTCCCACAGCTGCCAATACAGGTAACTACGCTTGCTTTCCATTTTCTCCTTGGACCACTGATGGTGTCCTGGATCCAGGCTTGGGTCTGGTTCACCCGTGGCCAAATTCGTGACGGCGGCCACAGTGCCGCGGCTCAGAATTATGACAAAAGAGCCACTGGAGACAATGAGGTAATGTTGCCCACCACAGCAGCTTGGGTGGAGGAGCTGGGCCTTGCTGGGCTTGGAGCTCAGGTCTGGGGCCTCCATGAACTTGTTGTCCCGGACAACGTAGATGGAATCGTGCCAACGGGAGCCAAAATAGTGTTCTCCTCCCTTTAGGAGAGGGTGCAGAGGCCGCAGCTCAGCGCAGGGCAAGGTTGGCAAACTGGGGAGGAGCAGGTAGCAGTTCAGGTCGGGGCGAACCACCACATCTCCGGCCCTGGTGCTGAAAATGTGGACATCGGGGACTTCCTTACGTGGACCCATTGCTCCAAGGCCTTTCTATGGGGTGAAGGAAGGAACACAAGTGGAGAATTGACTTCAGGTCAATTGTGAGAAAAGGAAGTGATTTCACAAAATCACTTCCCAACTTCTGTCACACACACACACCCTCCGTGCCTTACAATACTGCCCCCCACCAACACAAACACTTTATCTCTGTCCACCTTTGAACAACAAACATAAGAACATAAGAAGAGACCTGCTAGATCAGGCCGAAGGCCCATCTAGTCCAGCTTCCTGTATTTCACAGCGGCCCACCAGGTGCCCCAGGGAGGCATGAGACAACAAGATGCCTGCGTCCTGTTGCCACTCCCTTGCACCCGGTACTCTGAAGTAGCCTACTACTAATGTAAGTAGGTTACAACCCATCATTGCCTATAGCCCATGATGGACATTTCTTCCAGAAATCTGTCCAATCCCCTCTTAAAGGCATCAAGACCTGATGCCATCACCACCTCCTGTGGCAAAGAGTTCCACAGATTAACTACCCGCTGGGTAAAAAAGTACTTCCTTTTATCTGTTTTAACTCTCCCAAACCTCAGTTTTAGCGGATGCCTCCTGGTTCTGGTGTTTTGAGAGAGGGAAAAGAACATCCCACTATCGACTCTATTCCTTCCATGCATAATTTTGTATGTCTCAATCATGTTCCCCCTCAGGCGCCTTTTTTCTAGGCTGAAGAACCCCAAATGCTGCAGTCTTTCTTCATAAGGGAGGTGCCCCAGCCCCATAATCATTTTCGTTGCTCTCTTCTGCACCTTTTCCAGCTCCGCTATGTCCTTTTTGAGATGCGGCGACCAGAACTGGACACAATATTCCAGGTGCGGCCTTACCATTGATTTGTACAATGGCATGATAATATTGGCTGTTTTATTTTCAACCCCTTTTTTAATGACCCCAAGCATGGAATTGGCCTCCTTAATTGCTGCCACACACTGTGTCGACCCCTTCATTGAATTGTCCACCAGCACCCCAAGATCTCTCTCCTGAGCTCTCACAGACAGCTCAGAACCCATTAGCCTATAAGTGAAGTTTTGGTTTTTTGCCCCAATGTGCATCACTTTACACTTGTCTATGTTGAAACGCATCTGCCATTTGGCTGCCCATTCCCCCAACTTGGAGAGATCCTTCTGGAGCTCTTCACAATCCTTTCTGGTTTTCACCACCCGGAAAAGTTTTGTGTCATCCGCAAACTTGGCCACCTCGCTGCTTATCGCTGTCTCCAGGTCATTTATGAATAAGTTGAAAAGCACGGGCCCCAAGACAGATCCCTGGGGCACAGATCCCTGGGACAGAAACCTGGGACAGAAACCTGCACTTGGAGAAGAAGAAAGCAGGAACTAAAAGGCGTCTCTCTTTGCTAGCCAGTAAACCAAAGTTTCAACCACGAGTGGGGACTTTTGGGCCACCGCCGCAGACACCTGCTTGGGCTGTGTTTGGCGAAACGTTCCGTTATCAGTGATGCTCATGTTTTCGGTTTCGAGCAAGCCAGCTTGCCCGATAGGTGCCGGAAATGTTGCAATGTCCTGTGAAATCAGGAAGTCTGCACATTCCTTTGCAAACTGATCTGGTATAATTAAACAAACAAACAAACCCCAATTTGAACTACCCTGCATCTCTGTTCCCTCGGGAATCACGGCAGCCACAGTGGCAGTCATCCCAAATTTAACCATCCCACTTACCAGTCAATCAGGTTTGGCATGAGCAGAGCACCCTCTCCCTTCTAGAACTGCCATCAAGGGCATTACACCCAGCGGTGGCATTCAGCTGGTACGCTGGGCGGGACTTACCTTTGAGCGGCAGTCCGCCTATTGCGTCACGGCGCGTTCCGCCACTTTCCTGCCTGTCCCGGCGGGAGGGAAAGCAGCGGAACGCACCGTGACGCAACAGGCGGACTGCCGCTCAAAGTTAATGCTGAATGCCGCCGCTGATTGCACCCCTCATTCTAAGTACTCTCTCCCCAAAGAATGCCACCATTTCTTGTGGCAGGGCTCCTGTGTCTGAATGTGGCATGCTAGACAGACATTAAGGGCACAATCCTAACCTGGAATTAGGCCGGCACAGTTAGGCCAGCAAAGTTTGGCCGGCACAAGGGACACCATAACACACATTTGGAGCTCTCTCGGAGTCAGGGAGGATGGCGCACGTCTGAGCGCAGGCCCCTCTAACTCCGAGAATGGTCCAAACGTACTTTACGGTGTCCCTTGTCCAGCCAAACTTTGCTGGCCTAACTCCAGGTTAGGACTGAGCCCTAAAAACATGCACACCGTCTGCCCATGACAGATATCGGGAAAACGCCACCTCTTGAATTGCTGCTTAGCATACAGAAACAGAAGCCCTGCCAGGAAAAAAAAATGTGGCAACCTTACGGGATCCTAGCACTACCCCTAATTTTCCCAACACTACCCCCTAGTGTACTACTCCTCTCACCAATTTCCCATCTTAGACTCCAGTCTCTCCCCTCCGTTTCCAGTACTTACAACTCACCCGCCCTCTTGTTGTGCCCCACGGACATTCTGCATCAATGCCAACCAGAAAAAAAAAGTTGCTTACTCTCTGCAGCCTTGGCTCCACCCTTCTCAGCTGGCCCTTGTCATTGGCTCCTCCCCAACTGCAGTCAATATAAGCATGTATATGACACCAGAGTGCACTCTTCCAATGCTTCTTTCTCTCCCCTTGTGTGCAGACTAAATCCTCATAGCCTGGCTGGGGCATGTCCATGCCTCTCCCTCTCCCCACCTCCTCCTGAGGCCCTGGTGGAGCATCTTATCTGCGTGCTCATATGGCAGAGGGCTGCTATCAGTATTTTCCAGAGGGCTGGCCTGTTGCAGCTATGCTGAGTCTTTGTTGTTGTTCAGTCGCTAAGTCGTGTCCGACTCTTCGCGACCCCATGGACCACAGCACGCTAGGCCTCCCTGTCCTCCACTAGCTTCCGGAGTTCATATCGTTTAGCCTTTTAGTACTGTAATCCATGGGGTTTTCTTGGCAAGAGTACTGGAGTGAGTTGCCATTTCCTTCTCCAGCAGATCGCTCTATTCTCTACTATGACCTGTCTATCTTGGGTAACCCTACATGGCATAGCTCACAGCTTCATTGAGCTACTCAAGCCCCTTTGGCATGGCAAGGCAGTGATCCATGAAAGGGATGAGTCTAGTACACCCTTAACCAGTAGTGCTATCCAGCCGGTACAGTGGGCGGGACTTACGTTTGATCAGCAGTCTGCCCGTTGCATCACGCCGGGGCGTGCGGGAAAGCGGTGGAACGCGGCGTGACGCAACGGGTGGACTGCCGATCAAACGTAAGTCCCGCCCAGCATACTGGCTGGATAGCACTACTGCCCTTAACCCTCTCTTAGCTAAAGTGCACTTGTCTTTTCCTTGATTAAATTTGGAGGCTATTTATTTGAAGGCTTTAGAAACTTGCTGGTCAGTGGATGGAAGAGGAATTGTCTAATAATGGTTGAGAACTGGTGGTTCTCAAACGTTTTAGACCAGGACTCACCTTTTAGAATGGCACTTGCGTTGGGACTGACCGGAAGTGACATCGTCAAGCAGGAAGAGGCCTGCCAGGCGAAAAGGGATGCCATCACTGTCCAGCACAGACAGGGTTAATTCCTAAACTGTCCTTTTCAGTAGATCAAGGGGGGAAAAACCACTTCTGAGTGTTGCCTCTAGCAGACAGGGAATGGTTTGCCGGAATCTGTTTTTACTTTATTCTGAACTTGGCTTCTTGATCTGCAGGACAAAGTTTAACTGTGGTTTTTTTTTTTCCCCTTCTAACATTCTTAGTCTCAATAAACCTTTTTCTTTTGATTAAACAAAACTGCACAGTAATCTTTAAGCCAAAGAGCTTAAGTGCTACCTGAGAGAGAGAGAGAGAGAGAGAGAGAGAGAGAGAGAGAGAGAGAGAG
>JAJKFI010000421.1:230205-270647 GCA_029204185.1 Lerista edwardsae
TATTATTATTATTATTATTATTATTATTATTATTATTATTATTATTAATTGGATTTCTATCCCGCCTTTCTGCCCGAAGGCACCCAAGGTGGCATTACAACACAACAAGACACAATAAAATACAGAATTTAACATTAAAAAACAATTTAAAAACAATATTAAAACAATACAATTTAAAATTTAAAAAACAACAAGCCTCGTGGATCATAAGCAAGATATAAAAGTGTAAAAAACCAGCCAGCCAGCCTGTCAACAGTTAAAAGCTTTTTGAAATACAAAGGTCTTCAGCCCTCGCCGAAATGAAATATTATGGGATTTTCTTAAAAGTGAAGCTTAGCTCATAGCACCATTAGGGTCCCCCCATTTCATGATTTCCAAAGTTTTGGCCATATGAGTAGCTCTGTGTTTATTGTGTGCATGGATCAGTTGTGTGGACCGTCAGCATGATTTCTCCATAAGAGCAATTGCCCTGGCTATTCAGCTGGCCCAGGGGCAGCTCGGTGCCCATCTCCCAGGCCAATGCTACTGCTAGCATAGGTGTAGCACCAACGTGGGAGTGCCGGTCGGCGCCCCCATGTCAGTGCTAGTGACGGAGCGCCAACGCAATGATGTTGTGCTGGTGCTACGTCAGGGCTAGGATTGCGCACTGATTTATGTACCACTTTTTCAGCAAAACGTTGCTCCAAAGGGGTATATAAATATGCTTCGTCATGTGCCGATACGCATCCCGTAGACATGCTCATCATTGTGGCAGGGATGACCATCTCAGGCATCCCGCTCTCGGCCATCCTGACCCCTTCTGTGCTCATCACAGTGTTGGTAGCATGAATGGATTCAGACGCAAGCTGAAAGCAGAGGAGGAGCATCCATGCTGCCTGGTGTTGAGCCTGCCGTGGGCACATCACGGGGGCAGATACTCCAGTGAAGAAGACAAAAACTCTGCGGCTCAGATGCTCTTCCCAACAGCCCCTGTGTCCGTTTTGCTCCAACATGGACCAATTCCAGATGCAGGGGGCATGGCAGGGGCACAGGGGCAGCATTGTCATCTGGGCAGGATGGTCTGGAATGCCGTACCGCTTGTTCTGAGGATGGGCGCCATTGCACGGGGCGCCATTGCACAGCAGATGCTGTGCGCTTTTTGGCCCTCCCGCCCTCCCCTGCGCTTGATTAGCTCCAATATGGAGCTATTCCGGGCGCAGGGAGGCGTGGCCGGGCTCCGCACGGGGGCAGGGAGCTGCCACTCAACCGTGTGTTCCGGTTGTTGGCGCTGACGGATGTCATCACTGCACAGGGGGCGCAGTGATGTACAATGTCATTGCCCCGCCCCCAGGTGCCGTTTGAGCCCATGTCAACTCTGGCTGGAAGAAGGCCTTTTCCACACATGCCCCTTATTTAAGAGTGGCCACTGCGTTCTATGATCACGAATCGCCCTGTATGTGAGACCTTCGTCTAGCTGAAATCCTGGCCATGGCAAATGTGGATACGTTTAACATTCTGGTGGGTCCCCTTCTCGACCCATTCATCTGTTCATTGCAGATCAACTATCAAGTGTGACCACCTTACTAGAGAGTTTCCAAGAAATAAGAAGGAGGAATGACAATTCAGGGCAAATCTTTGCACATCATGGTGCATTTCTATGAAGTTAGCAAAACATAACATCACCTGGGGAAAAAAACAACAGCTGCTCAGGTTATGAAGAGATTGTTCCCATCTTACACTATTTAACGGCAAGAAGCCCCAGAGATTTAGGAGCACTTATGAAGTGTTTATAATGCAGATGAAAACAGGAAAATGCCTCTGGGAAGGGATGGGTCCCCCATGTGACGGAGACAGAATCTCTGTTACTGCTTTACGATCTTAAATAGGAGTATTTGGATTTACCCAGAGAAAGGCACATTTAATTCTCTCTTTGGTACCCAAGACAACAGCTGCAGGAAGCATCCTGGGCGATCCATCACCACAGAAGTCTTCCAGAACTGGTCAGAAGAAGAAAGGACCTGGAGCTTAGTCATTCTTCCTGAAGGTGATGGGGAACTTTGGTGAAGGTTCTGGGCAGGACAGCTTCAGGTGGGGTAATGCGAATGAAGGACCTCAATTCCAAGCTCTGCAGCAATCACCGTCTCCCCAGCTGCTCACTTACTGCTCCATCAGTCTGGTTTCTGCTCCCTTTCCTTCTGTCCTATTAAAATTTAAAACCCATTTTCCACCAGTGACGCATTAGTGCAACCATTGGTAGCAATGCAAATTCCAGCACATCGTTGGTAGAAAATGGGATTTATTAAGAAATACAGCTGATCTGCTGGCACTCAGCGTTTTTTTTTTTGTACACTAAAATCCCCCAAGTGTAACTCCTACTCTGTGAGTGAGTGCAGTACTATTGCATTGGGATATTTTCATATACCTAACTGGGCAAAGGGATCTTTGAAGTGGTGCTTCTGTTGTTTCTAATAGGGGACAACCACTCTCCTGCTATAGCCTCTTTTCCAGTGGCTGTTTGCTGGGGTCTACGTTATGTCCCAGCAAAAGAAGGGGGCGGCAGAGGATGAGATGGTTAGACAGTGTCACCGAAGCAATGAACATGAAATTGGGGGAACTCCGGAAGCTAGTGGAGGACAGGGAGGCCTGGCGTGCTGTGGTCCATGGGGTCGCGAAGAGTCGGACACGACTTAGCAACAACGTTATGTCACTTTTTAGATTGTGAATATTTCTGGAACGAAACCGTTTTTGTTGCTGTTATGTAAACCCAGTTGGATTCGTTTTTCTTCTTCAAAAATCATATATAAATATTATTGTTTTTCTGCTACAACTCCTCAGTGGCATTACCAGAGGGGGGCAATGTGCTAAGTTTACTTTGCCCTTGGCTTTGCCCTCGTAGCCACGAATGGCTTGAAGGTGAGGAGGAGGGGCCACTTTACACGGTGCTTCAAGTGCCTGAAAAACTTAGCACTTTGCACCCCACCCCGGAATGCTACCCCCACTGCCACTGCTGTTGCTACTGCTACTACTGCTATTATTACGACTACTATCAGAGCATATTTTGCTCCATTTTAATAGTAGCTGGCATGGCTTCAGAGTTTTGCAATGTGATATGGATAATGATCTAGAATTTAAAAATGAAAGGATGCCAACAGTCCTATTTTGGAAGCTAGATGAGTGTATGCCAAGGTAATAGGGCAGCGCTTCTCAAACTGTGGTTGGGGCAGAGGCAGATCTAAGGGAGGGCAAAGCTCTAAGTTTTGCAAGAAGCCTTACCTTGCAGTGGAAATCACTCCTCTCCTGCACCGTTTTAGCCAATCCTCACAGGGAAAAGCAACATCTTGGAGTTGCCTACTGGCTACAGCAGCAAGGGAGAGGAGGGATTTACATGACAGGGTAAGGCTTCTTGCAACACTTAGAGCTTTGCCCTCCCTGTAGATCGGCCTCTGGGTTGGGGAACCACTTGACAGGTTGCAACCTGTTGTCAAGTGAGTCGTGGAAGGCTGGGAGAGGCCATCTAGGAAGCTGCAGACCTTACCCTTGCGATATTCCTTTTATGAGTCTAAAACAGTTTGAATTTTCAAGTGAGTATTTCTTTAATGCTTTTAGTGCAGAGTTTTTACAAAATATTTTGTCCTCATCTTCCTTTCTGTCGTGGTTGTGCAATTGCGGCAGTCCAAGGATGGCAGTTTGCATTCTAGGACGGTCATTTTGTTATGTCACAATGATGGCACTTCCTGCTTGATGATGTCACTTCTGGCTATGATATCACATCCAAGTTAATGATATCACTCCTGGTGGGTCCTGACACAGGTGCCATTCTAAAAAGTGGGTTCCAGTCTAAAACATTTGAGGACCACTGTACTAGGGGAAAAATAGACTTCTCTTGGTATGCAAATGGAGTAATTGGTCAGCCACATCAGGCACCATTAAAGCATAGGTGTTGTTGTTCATTGACTTTTGCATGCTGCTGTTTGTCTCCAGGCTACTGGACAGAAGAGGAGCTGTGAACAACACAAGCATCACTGAGGTCATCCTTGTGGGACTCACCAGCCACCGAATGACACAGATTGCCCTCTTCGTAGTCTTTCTCACCGCCTACCTGTTCACCATGGTGAGCAATTCAATCATCATTATGCTGATCCAGTTGGACTCCCGCCTTCAAACCCCAATGTATTTCTTCCTCAGCAACCTCTCGGGCCTGGAGATGTGGCTGGTGAGCACCATTGTGCCCCAAATGTTGGCACACCTGCTGGCTGGAAGCGGAAGACTCCCTTTCAATCGCTGTGTAGCTCAGATTTACTTCGCATTATCCCTGGGTTGCACTGAAGGGCTGCTGCTGGGTGCCATGGCCTACGACCGGTACGTGGCCATCTGCTGCCCCCTGGTCTACGTTGTGATCATGAGTAAGAGACGCTGCTTGATGCTAGCTACAACCTCATGGATGTGGGGTTTCCTCTTACCTCTAGTAGTCACATGTTGGCTTCTAGACCTTCCTTTCTGTGGCCGCAACCACATCAACCACTTCTTCTGCAACCTTCAGATGGTATCAAGACTGGTGTGTGGAGACATCCACTCCTTTCAGGCCTATATCTTAGTGGGGGGAGTGATTGTCCTGCTTGCCCCTCTCTGTGTCATCCTGATCTCTTACTGCCTCATTATAAGATCCGTAGTGCGCATGAGTTCAGGCTGGAGCAAGGCCTTCTCCACATGTGCCTCCCACCTGGCGGTGGTCACCATGTATTATGGGCCTGCCATGTCCCTTTACATGAGACCTCGGTCCGGTACAGACACCAGCCACGACAAACACATATCTATCTTTTACGTATTGATCACCCCACTTCTCAACCCAGTCATCTACACACTGCGGAACAAGGACGTCCATGCTGCAGTAGCAAAAGTGCTCGGGAGAGGAGGTGCTGGGTGCAAGAATTGAACTCCGGTTGCCATGGGGAGTAGAGGGAGGGGAATAACTTGGGCTCAAAGAGGTACTGAACTTGAGAAAATCTGGCGGCCCTCTCTCTCCATCCCCTGCAATAAACAGACCTGTTCCTCCAAATGTTGTGGGTTTGCGTCCCTTTGTATTCTTACCCAAACCTTCAGCTTAGATCAGGGGTCAGGGAACTTTTTTACCTTTTACCCCAAAATATATTTAGAAATGCCAACGTTACAACCCCCCCCCCCCCCCGGGGGAACAAAAGAAAAAAAATTACATATTGGAACCCATTGCTTTTTATTTGATTAATTAATGAGCTTAATTAATGCTATGTAAATATGAAGTTGTAAAGGGTGGAGCAAAACAAAACAAAACGGAGCCAGCCAGCCAGCCAGCGATGGAACCGGAATGGGGGTAATGGACGGTCGCGCTGCCAAGACACAGCCGGGCATGCATATAGATTCATATTACCCCCAGGAATTACCCCCATTACCCCCAGGAATTTCATTTTTACCCCATTTGGGGTAATTTACCCCTGTTCCCTGACCACTGGCTTAGATGGTCCAAAGGAAACAAATTTATTGATTCACTAGCTTTTTTTACCCGGCGTTACCCGGGCAACAAATTACCCCAAGTCCGAACGTGGACTCAAACGGTATCAGGAGCATCACTATTTGTGTCAGCGACCCCGGACTGTACGGATTTGACACCGATTTCAGCCGATTTTGACCATTTTCACATGGGGCCCCCTTTGCACCCCCACCCCTGGAGGCACTACGGGGGTCTGACCCCCCCAGGGTTTGTCCCCAGACCGTAAAGCTTACTGGTGTCAATCGCTCCAGGCGTTCCAGCAGGGCATGTCGGATGTTTTGTTTCGGACCCCTTCTCACTCCCACATCGAAGGGGGGCCGAACCTGGACTGCAACGGCATCGGGAGCATCACTGCTCTTCTCGGTGGCTCCAGAAACTATGGTAGCGAAGCTGCTCCATAGAGGATGTGCTGGACACAAGGATTAAATTCTAGTCTCCATGGGGTGAATATCCCTTGGGCTCACAAAGGCACAGGACTTGAGAAAATCTGGTGGTCCTAATCCCCTGCAATAAACAGATCTGCTTCTTCAAATGTTGTGTGTTTGTATCTGAAATTTCAGTTGAAACATTGTGTGTAAGAGTCTAATTGCCAAATGAGACAAGTTTATTGATCCATTTTTACTCTCCTTCAAAATCCTATGCTGTCTGAATAAGCATCTAAATCTCACCCAATCCTTGCAGTGCGTTTGAGGGTGCAATCCAAACCTTACTCCGGGTTAGGATTCCACCGTGAGAGTGTCAAGGCTGAGATGTCAAAAGAGGATGTGCAGCTCATAAACACCTGTGGGTTTCCACTGCATTCCATGAGCTTCTCATGATAATTCCTTACCACATTGTGCACAGCCATCACAGCTCAAAGCAGGCCATCAATGAACACGTGAAGCGTTCAGTTTTTCTGAATTTTCTCATTTCTTACCTCCTTCTCAGGCTATGGAACAATCTTATTTTAAACATCAGCCTTCTTGCGACGTCACACTCAGAGCACAATCCTAGCCTGGACTTAGGCTGGCATAGTTAGGCCAGCAAAGTTTGGCCAGCACAAGGGACACCGGAAAGTATGTTTGGACCACTCTTGGAGTCAGAGAGGCCAGCACACAGATATGCACCATCCCTCCTGACTCCGAGAGTGGTCCAAACATGCTTTGTGGTGGCCCTTGTGCCATTCTTATTGGTTCCCTGCTGTGTCATAAAAACATGCTTGGAACAATCCATCTCATTGGTCAGTTTTGAGGTACAGAAATCTACTTTGTGTTACAGAAGACGGTTGTGTTTTCTTTGTCCAGTTAATTGGCCGTAACGTTTGATAGAACACAATTAATTCAATGAAGCTTTTGAATAGCATTCTGCATGAACATAACTGTTCAGTGTGATAGAGCATGATGGCATTATTCATAAATACAAATTTTCCAAAAGGGTTCCTAAATTTTGGACCACCACCATCGCTGGTGCAATCCACACTGTCTAGTTTTGCAACTTCACTGCCCCTTGGTGTATGCCACAGCCAGGTACTGGGAACTGTGCTTGATGCTGGACACAGCCTCCTGAGCAGGAGCTTCCCTTGTCAGTGGGATCATCACAGGTGTGTTCTGCACCTTCCGTTCCCTGGCCCCCATAGCTTGAACTGTTTCTGCTATGTGTTGGTTATGGTGGTGAGTCTAGGATGCTCCGAGACACCTGTCATTGGCACCGGCATCATTCTGGAAGGGATGACTATCTCAGGCCTCCCCTCCCAATCTGCCATCCTGACCTCTTCTGTGCTCATCACATAACAGTGTTGGTAGCATGAATGAATTCAGGTGCAAGCTGGGAGAAGGCCTTCTCCACATGTGTCTCTTCTTAGCAGTGGTCAATGCACTCAATGCATCGCAAATTGCCCTATATGCGAGACTTTGGTCTGATGAACGTTCTGGGGGGTCCCTTCCTCGACCCATTCATTGCAGAACAAGGATCCAGGATGAGCAACTTGATTGTGAGAAATAAGAAGAAGGAATGACAATTCAGGGCTCTTTGCACATCACGGTGCACTTCTGCTTGACAAAGTTAGAAAAAATTACATCATCTAGAAAAAAAACACTGCTCAGAGTATTAAGAAATTGGTCCCATCTTACCCAACTTAATGGCAAGAAGCCTTGGGGATTTAGGAGCACTTATTAGGTGTTTTTAATCCAGAGGAAAACCGAGCAAAGCATCAGGGAAGCGGTGGATCCCCCACAGGATTGAAACAGAAGCTCTGCTGCTGCTTTACGATCTTCAATAAAAGATAGGCAGAGAGGAAGGGGGGGGAATCACGGTTGTGGCAGAAACCCAGAGAACAACACATCTAATTCTCACTTTGGTACCCAAGACAACAGTTGCAGGAAGCATCCTTGGCGATCCATCACTGAAGACGTCTTCCAGAATTGGGCAGAAGGACAACGGACCTGGAGCTTAGTCATCCTCCCTGAAGGTGATGGGCAACGATGCTGAAGGTGCTGGGCAGGACAGCCTCAGGTGGGTAATGGGTGCCTCTGTTCCTCTACAGTTCTGCAGCAATTACTTTCTCCCCAGCTGTCACCTTCTCACTTAAGGCTCCATCCCTCTGGTGTCTGTTCAACTGTCCTTTCTATTGTAAATTCCTCCAAATGTACCATTTAACTCCTAAATTAGACACTCCAACCCCAGAGTGAGTTCAGTTCTATGACAGTCGCAGATTTTTGTAGACATTCTGCTTAATTCCTCCTATCTGGGCAAAGGCATCTTTTCAGGGGTGGTTCTGTTACTTTTAGTGGGGAACAGCAACTCTCCCACTATTCTAGCATAGCCTCTTTTCCAGAGACTGTTTGCTCAGGTCTTCTCTCTCTCCTTTTAAATGGTGAGTTCCTCTGGAACAGTTTTTGTTTCTGTTATACTCTTCTTTTACTACTACTACTACTACTACTACTACTACTACTACTACTACTACTACATAGTATTCAATGAGTAGTACAAATATTATTAGTGGAGCGTATTTTGCTGCTTTTTAATAGTAGCTGGCAATGCTATTGTTGTTGTTCAGTCGCTAAGTCGTGTCCGACTCTTCGCGACCCCATGGACCACAGTACGCCAGGCCTCCCTGTCCTCCACTAGCTTCCGGAGTTCACCAATTTCATGTTCACACAATGCTATAGGGTTTTGTAATGTGATATGGATAATGATCTAAAATTTGAAAATGAAGGGAAGCCAAGAGTGCTATTTTAGAAGTTGGATGAGTATGTGCCAATCTACTAGGGGGAAAATAGACTTGTCTTGATGTGCACAGAGTGCCAGAGGTCACACACCTCAGGCATCCTTAATGCATTGGGGACATTGTTCATTGACTTTTGTATGTTGCTCTTTGTCTCCAGGCCACTGGACAGAAGTGGAGCTGTGAACAGCACAAGCATCACTGAGGTCATCCTTGTGGGACTCACCAGCCACCGAACGACACAGATTGCCCTCTTTGTAGTCATTCTCATCGCCTACTTGTTCACCATGATGAGCAATTTAATCATCATTATGCTGATCCAGTTGGACTCCCGCCTTCAAACCCCAATGTATTTCTTCCTCAGCAACCTCTCGGGCCTGGAGATGTGGTTTGTGAGCACCAACCTGCCCCAAATAATGGCTCACCTGCTGGCTGGAAGCGGAAGGCTCCCTTTCGCTCGCTGTATAACTCAGATGTACCTCTCAGGTTCCCTGGGTTGCACTGAAGGGATGCTGCTGGGTGTCATGGCCTACGACCGGTACGTGGCCATCTGTTCCCCCCTGGTCTACGTAATGGTCATGAGTAAGAGACGCTGCTTGATACTAGCTGCAATCGCATGGATTTGGAGTTTCCTCATCCTTGGAATAGTCACATGCTGGCTTCTGCAGCTTTCTTTCTGTGGCCGCAACCGCATCAACCACTTCTTCTGCAACCTTCAGAGGGTATCAAGACTGGTGTGTGGAGATGCTCCCTCCTTTCATGCCATGATCTTGATGGGAGGAGTGATCCTCATTCTTGCCCCTCTCTGTGTCATCCTGATCTCTTACTGCCTCATTATAAGATCTGTACTGCGCATGAGCTCAGGTTCAGGCTGGAGCAAGGCCTTCTCCACATGTGCCTCCCACCTGGCGGTGGTCACATTGTATTATGGAACTGTCATGGCCCTCTACTTGAAGCCTCAGTCGGATGTGGACTCTGGCCACGACAAACATATCTCTATCATTCACGTTGTCATCACTCCGCTTCTCAACCCAATCATCTACACACTGCGGAACAAGGACATTCATGCTGCAGTAGCGAAATTGCTCCGGAGAGGAGGTGCTGGGCACAAGGATTGAACTCTGGTTGCCATGAGGGGTGGGGTGGGAAATAACCTGGACTCAAAGAGATGCAGGGCTTGAGAAAATATGGTCCCCTTCTTCCACATCCCCTGCAATAAACAGATCTGTTTCTCCCAGTGTTGTGTGTGATATGGCTAGCCAAACTTAGTGGAAGTGAGGAAGGCAGCAGAGTAGAGCAACGCCCATGAACAGCAGCAGCCACCTACGCAAACGAATGAGGCAAGAAACAAGCGTGGCACCTTGATGGAGACTTGTAGTAAAATAGTTCCAAGGATTAGGCAAATCGAATAGGCAGCAATATAGTCCTGGTCCAAAACACATTAGGAAAATAGATGTATCAAGCAGTAATAAGCTATTCCACAGTACGTCTTCACATTATGTATTCCATGGACTTAACTCACGCTCTGTCCATAATATACTGCATCCAGTGGCGTCGTGCAGCCGGAATGCTGGGCAGGAGGAATGGGTGAGCAGCAGCCCGCCCGTTGCAAACCGCTCCATTTCGCCGTCTTCCCTGCCCCCGTGGGGGCGGGGAAGATGGCGAAACAGAGCGGTATGCAACGGGTGGGCTGCTGCTCACCCGTTCCTCCTGCCCAGCATTCCGGCTGCATGACGCAGCTGACTGCAACACACCAGTCGTAGTCTCCTACCGCAGCTACTCAACATTTGACAGTCACAGAGCACGGCAGATACTGCTGAACAGGTAGCAGAGACACTCTAACTCTCACACACTGAGAGAAGCTTCTGGTCACAGCAGTGCTGACTCAGTTCAGGTGAGTGTGCCTTGCAGCAGTACTTCACAGCCTACAGCTATGCTGTGTTGCCTTAACTAGCAGCTCTTCTCTCTGTATTTCCCAAGCTACAAAATTCCTTAGTCTGTCTCTTTAAACCTGTTACAGCTTCACAGCCAGTGTGTTTATATTTTTATCTGAAACTTTAATAGAGATGTAGTATACCAGTCTAACGGCCAAATGAAACCAGGTTTTTGATCCATTCTTTCCTCTCCTTCAAAACGCTTCGTTCTCCTAATAAACATCTGAAATCTACCCAATCCTTGCAGTGCATTTGAGAGAGTTGAGGCTGAGCTTTCCAAGGAGGATGTGCAGCTCATAAACACCTGAGGTTTTCCACTACATTCCACCAGCTTCTCATGATAGCGTTGCCGAAAGTCGGCCCAAAATGGTTTTCATCGCGGGGAAAGCATTTAAAAAGGCAAACAACCAAACGAGAGAGTATGAGGATCATCTTGATTACACCTGTGCAGGCGAGCCAATCTCCCTGCCCCACTCGGCAGGCAGGGAAAAAGAGCAAGAGTGTACATTTCCAAATTATTTTTATATCCCTCTCCCACCCCCAAGCTGCTGCTTGGTGGAAAATTACTACACAGGGGCTGGGACATGAGAAGCTCTGTGTCAATTGGGCCTTGAGAATATGCTGTGACCATTTTGATAAGGGATCGAATTATCCCTTGCTGGCTTGAACTGCTTCTCAATCTATTGTGAGGGCTAGCGGCACTGGATTGGAGAAGGTTACAGGCAGGGGCGAGTGAGAAACAGTTACATACTTCAGCAACCTTAGTCAAGGGACTAAGCAAAAGACTCAGGATGGCTGCACTTTGGTTCAATGGCAACAACAGGGCCTTACCGCATTGTCTGCAGGCACCGCAGGTCAAAGCAACCCACCACTGAACACGTAAAGCATTCAGTTTTTTTCCCTGAATTATCTCATTTCTTATCACTTTCTTGGGCTACTGAACAATCTTATACCGATGGCATTCTAGGCAGTAGTGTCATTCAGTAATGATCAGACGGAACGCGAGGCGGGACTTACCCCTTGATTGACAGGGAGCCCGTGACGCGTCGCCGCCTGCCTTTCCGCCGCGGGGGCTTCTTCCGGGTGGCGTGCCCCTCCGCGGCCCTCCTCAGCACCCAGTGCGCCCCCCAGGCAAGCGGGCACCCCCTCCAAAGCCAGGGGTGCCCGCATGGCGCTCGGCAAGGTCGCGACGCGTCATCAACGAGCAGCCAATCAGGCGGTAAGTCCCGCCTCGCGTTCCGTCTGATCATTACTGAATGACACTACTGATTCTAGGGCATCAGTTTTTTTTACAGAGGGGTTTTTTTTTAAAAGTGCCCTCCCACAAGGGCCGGAAACTAATACCGTGGGCAGTGTAAGTGTAGATCTTCTAAGAACACCAGGGTTTATGACGGTCCAACCATGTTCTCATGCAAGAAACAGGAGCAGAAGTTTGTTGTAGGCGTTTTTCACTGTAGATTTGTCCATTTATAGCCCCTCCTCAAACTGAAATGAAAACTGCAATTTTGGACACTTCTGTTAGGCCAGAGGCTAACCGTTGTCAGTGAGTCAAATTTAAAGCCTTCATGGACAAATAAACACCTGTAGTCAGTGGTGTCATCTAAATGATTTAAGAACAGGTACTCACTTTTGATTGGCACGTGTCGGGACCCGCCCACCGAAAGTGATGTCATAAGCCAGAAGTGATGTCGTGGCAGGAAGTGACATGAAAAAAGCCCTTTTTGAGGCCTCAGATGATTTTAAACTGACCCAACAGTTGCAACAGTATTCCACAGCACCCCCAGAACATGTTAAGGAGGCCTGGCATCATGTTAAAACCCCAGAGCAACTCATTTTTCAGTGGCAAGGAAAGGAAAGGCTCCGCTTGCTGCCTGCCTGCCTGCCTGGCTCTGAGAACATGCAGGCAACTCAAACATGCAGGAAATTCAAGCGTTGCAGAGGGCGGAGTCGACGAGTAGGCGGGTGAATGGGCGGGGCCAGCTGTACTCCTAGAAACCGGTACTCACATACCCCCGCATACCCCCTGCATGACATCACTGCCTGTAGTTACTTTTTAATAACTGATGCTATACCATACCATTGGCCATTCGCTCGGCTATTTGTGATCAAAGACGCATTAGTGCAACAGTTTTTTAAACATGGATTTCAAAAAATTTCCCCATCTCAAGAACCTGAAACTTGAACTGTGAACAGTGTCTGGGTAGACTTTTCAGATCAACAGGTTTTACGACTGGCCAACCATGTTCTCATGTAAGAAACGGGAGCAGAACTTTGTGTTTTGGGTTTTTTTTCCCCACTCTTGATTTGTCTCTTCATAGCTCCCTACAAGTGAAATGAAAGTTGCAATTTTGGCTTCTTCTCTTAGGCCAGAGGCTATCCTTTGTCGGTGAGTCAAGTTTAAAGCTTTCATGGACAAACACACACCTGTAATTGTTTAATAATAACTGACCCCTCAGGCCCAGCAAAGTGACTTCTTGGCACAATTGTGCTCCAGACATTAGTACATCTGCATGTTTGGGATGAAATAATTTTGTGATTGCGGTCTGTGACTTCATGTCCATGCACTGCCCAGTGGTGTCTGTAGGGTTTGCGTCATCCAGAGTGAGAATTCCTTGCATCGTTGCCAAGATGGATCTTCTCCAGTACCAGACCATACAGAATAACTTACAATAGCATATGCACAACCCAAATGCAGTGGCATCACTAGGTTTGTTGTTGTTGTTCAGTCGCTAAGTCATATCTGACTCTTTGCGACCCCATGGACTACAGCGCACCAGGCCTCCCTGTCCTCCACTAGCTTCCGGAATTCACCCAATTTCATGTTCATCGCTTCGGTGATACTGTCTAACCATCTCATCCTCTGCCGCTGCCTTCTCCTTTTGCCTTCATCTTTCCCAGCAGAAGGGTCTTTTTCTAAAGACTCCTCTCTTCTCATGAGGTGGCCAAAGTATTTGAGCTTCAGCTTCAGGATTTGTCCTTTCAGGCTTGACTTCCTGTGGGATGGACTGATTGGATCTCCTTGCAGTCCAGGGGACTCTCAAGAGTCTTCTCCAACACCATAATTCAAAAGCATCTATTCTTTGGCGCTCTGCCTTTCTTATGGTCCAGCTCTCACAGCCATACATTGCTGCCCCCTTAACTGTATGTTTGCATATTTACATGCATGCATTTATTTTAATATATAACAGTATAGGTCATCCCAAAAATCCGGACCAACAACAACAACAACAACAAAAAAAGCCAGTGGCCAACTTGATGGCACTCCCACAACTGAATAAGTTCTAGTATTAGCTCTGATACATGGAAATGAGAGCTGACTCATTTTTATTGGTTCCCTGCTGCGTCATTAAAACACGTCATTGGCTCTTGGAACAATCCATTGGTCAATTTTGGTCTCATTGGTCAATTTTGAGGTACGGAAATCTACTTTGTGTTACAGAAGACGGTTGTGTTTTCTTTTTCCAGTCAATTGGCCGTAACGTTTGATAGAACACAAATACTTCAATGAGGCTTTTGAATTGCATTCTGCTTGAACATACCTGTTCAGTGTGATAGAACATGATGGCATTATTCATAAATACAAATTTTCCAAAAGGTTTCCTAAATTTTGAACAGCAGAGGTGTCACCACCGCCATCGCCAGAGCGATCTACACTGTCTAGTTTTGCAACTTCACTGCCCCCTGGTGTACGCCATAGCCAGCTACTGGGAAGCGTGCTTGATGCTGGACACAGCCTCCTGAGCAGGAGCTTCCCTTGTCAGTGGGATCATCACAGGTTGTGTTCTGCACCTTCTGTTCCCTGGCCCCAATAGCTTGAACCGTTTCTGCTGTGTGTTGGTTATGGTGGTGAGTCTAGGATGCTCCGAGACTCCTGTCATAGGTACCCTCAACATTCTGGAAGGAATGACTATCTCAGGCCTCCCCTCCCTCTCTGCCATCCTGACCTCTTCTGCACTCATCACAGTGTTGGTAGCATGAATGAATTCAAGTGCAACCTGGGAGAAGGCCTTCTCCACATGTGCCTCTTCTTAGCAGTGGTCACTGCACTCCATGCACGGCGAATTGCCCTACATGTGAGACTTTGGTCTGATTAACGTTCTGGGGGGTCCCCTCCTCGACCCATTCATTCCAGAACAAGGACCCAGGATGAGCACCGTGCTTGCTTGTGGGTAATAAGGAGGAGGGACAATTCAGGGCTCCTTGCCCATCACGGAGCACTTCTGCTTGACAAAGTTAGAAAAATTCCAACACGTAGAGTATTAAGAAATTGGTCCCATCTTATCCAACTTAATGGCAAGAAGCCTTGGGGATTTAGGAGCACTTATTAGGTGTTTTTAATCCAGAGGAAAACTGAACAAACCATCAGGGAAGGGGTGTATCCCCCACAGGATTGAAACAGAAGCTCTGCTGCTGCTTTACGATCTTCAAAAACAGATAGGCAGAGAGGGAGGGGGGAGTCACGGTTGTGGCAGAAATCCAGAGAAAAACACATCTAATTCTCACTTTGGTACCCAAGACAACAGTTGCAGGAAGCATCCTTGGCGATCCATCACTGAAGACGTCTTCCAGAATTGGGCAGAAGGATAAAGGACCTGGAGCTTAGTCATCCTCCCTGAAGGTGATGGGCAACGATGCTGAAGGTGCTGGGCAGGACAGCCTCAGGTGGGTAATGGGTGCCTCTGTTCCACCACAGTTCTGCAACAATTACTTTCTCCCCAGCTGTCCCCTTCTCACTTAAGGCTCCATCCCTCTGGTGTCCGCTGAACCGTCCTTTCTACTCTCTTCAGAAATCACCTTTTTATTGTAAACTAGCTCTTTGGTACCTGGCGTTGCCGGGGTAACAAATGTCATCAGGACTGTCACCAATCAGCTTAGCAACCCCAAAAACTGTGGACTTGACAGTAATGTCGGTCATTTCGGATATTTTGTTTTGCACCCCTTGTAACCCCCCATGCTAAGGGGGGGCAAACCCGGACTCCAATGGTGTCAGGAGCGTCGCCGCTAGTCTTGGGGACTCAGAAAACTACGGATTTGATGCCGATATCGCCGTTTTCGACCATTTTCACGTGGGGCCCCCTGCACACCCCCACCCCTGGGGTCGCCAGGGGGGTCATGCCCCAGCAGTGTTTGTTGCCAGGCCATAACGCATATGCATGCCAAGTTTGGTGGCAATTGCTCCAGGCGTTCCAGTGGGTCAGTGTGGACGTTTTGTTTCGCACCCCTTCTCACCCCGCTTGCCGGGGGGACCGAACCGGGACTCAAACAGTGTCAGGAGTGTCACCGCTCGTCCCGGCGATCCCGGAAACTATGGTTTCGAAGCCGATTTTGGCCATTTTAACATGGTGGCCCCTGTGCACCCCCACCCCTGGGGGCACTAGGGGGGCTCACCTCCACAGTGTTTATCGCCAGGGTGCAAGGCATGTGCATGCCGGGTTTGGTGCGCATCATTCCAGGCATTCCAGCAGGGCATGGCGGACATCTTGTTTCGCACCCCTTCTTGCCTCCCATGGTGAGGGGGGACCAAACCCAGACTCCAATGGCTTCGGGAGTGTCGCCGGTCATCCTGGCAACCCCGGAAACTACAGATTCGACGCCAATTTCGGCCACTCTCGACCGTTTTCATGTGGGGCCCCCTGCGTACCCCCACCCCCAGGGGCGCTAGGTGGGCTAACCTCCGCAGTGTTTGTTGTCAGGCCGCAAGGCATGTGCGTGCCGAGTTTGGTGCGCGTCGCTCCAGGCATTCCAGGAGGGCATGGCAGACATCTTGTTTTGTATCCCTTCTTGCCCCCCAAACCGAGGGGTGCCCAAACCCAGACTCCAACGGCATCGGGAGTGTCGCTGCTCATCCCAGCAACCCCGGAAACTACACATTCGACGCCAATTCTGGCAATTTTTGACCATTTTCATATGGGGCCCCTGTGTACCCACACCCCCAGGGGCGCGAGGGAGGCCTGACCCCCGCAGCATTTGTTGCCAGGCTGCATGGCATACGCCTGCCAAGTTTGGTGCCAATCACTCCAGATGTTCCAGCTGGGCATGGCGGATGTTTTGTTTAGCAGCCCTTCGCCCCCATGCCGAACGCAGACTCCAATGGCATCAGGAGCGTTGCCGCTTGTCTCGACGACCCCAGAAAGTACGGACTCGATGCTGATTTCGGCCATTTTCATGGGGGCCCCCCTGCTCCCCACCCCTAGGGGCGCTGGGGGGGGCTGACCCCCATAGTGTACACCCAGAATTATCCCAAGATTCTATTAGACATGGGGCATGTCGGACATTTTGTTTCGCACCCTTTCTCTCCCCCCATGTTGAGGGCCCCCCGAACCTGGACTCTAATGGCATGGGGAGCGTCACCGCTCTGTGGTGGTGCTGTGGTTTTATTTCAGGATGGTGTGATACACCCTTAGGACATCTAGGTGTATACTTAGATACACCCTAGGACAGCTAACGCCTCCTGGCCAGCAAGCATTGTTGTGTCATCCATTGTTTTGTCATACCATGTCATACCTTAGCTGACACTGCCCACTCCCCACTTAGGTGACCACTATCACGTGGGAAACCCCCCTGTACCCCCACTCACAGGGGCGCGAGGGGGAGGCCTGACCCCCGCAGCATTTGTCGCCAGGTCGCCAGGTGTCTGCATGCCGAGTTTGATGTTGATTGGTCCAGGCGCTTCAGAGCCTATGTGGAACGAACACACACACACACACACACACACACACACACACACACACACACACACTTATATATATATATATATATATATATATATATATATATATATAGATAGATAGATAGATAGATAGATAGATAGATAGATAGATAGATAGATTCCCCCAAATGTACCATTTAACTCCTAAAGTAGACACTCGAGCCCCAGAGTGAGTTCAATTCTATTGCAGTTGCAGATTTTCGTAGACCTTCCGCTTACTTCCTGCTATCTGGGCAAAGGCATCTTTTCAGGGGTGGTTCTGTTACTTTTAGTGGGGAACAGCAACTCTCCCACTATCCCAGCATAGCCTCTTTTCCAGAGACTGTTTTGCTCAGGTCTTCCGTCTTTCCTTTTAGATGGTAAGTTCCTGTGAAACAGTTTTTGTTGCTGTTATACTCTTCTTTTACTGCTACCACTACCACTACCACTACTACTAAGTATTCAATGAGTAGTACAAATACTATTAGTGGAGCGTATTTTGCTGCTTTTTAATAGTAGCTGGCCATGCTAAAGAGTTTTGATGTAGGAGGACCCCTCCCCTGGGTGATTCTCTCAGAAAACACCATGCTCCCCCACCTGGCTGCAGGAACACAGCCCAGCCACGCTGCAACCACCACGCTCCTCTCCGGACTGCAGGCCACAAAGCCCAGCCCAGTTGCAACCGCCATGCCTCCTTCACCTGGCTGTGAGCTCAGCCGAGACACCCCGAGCTCCCACTGACCACTTTCAACTCTCCGGCAAAAGCGAGGTTCTGGCAACAGTAAAAGCAGCCAGCAGCAACTCTTGGTGGGAAAAGACTTCTTGGCTGAGGTCCATCTGTCGAGAGCCTCCTTGGTGTAGCTCTATACCCCATTGTGGTTACTTTGGCCTACAGGTAATACTTGTGATTGCTATGCTCATAATGGTCAGATGGAGGACCTGGAAAGGTGAAGGGGTAAGATCCGGATGTGATGGGAACAGGTATGGACCTCATCAAGGGGAGGGCAGCGCTGAGAACACCCTCTCCTTCCCTTAAACGTGTACAGGTCTGACTCCATTTTGGATTTCATCCTGGAAGTTCTGAGCTGTTACCCTGCAAAGAGGTCACAGAGGTGATCAAGCACAAGACAAGCACAAGAGGTGATCAAGCACAAGATAGCACAAGACAATGCAGACCATTAAGAATTGGTGTCAAGGGACATTCGAATGTCTCCCTCCCTCAGGGTCTTGTAATGCAAATCTGATTTCTGACAAAAAGAGCATAGTAAGGACCATTGCAGCCTAATACGTCCAGGAGCAAAAATAAGCTGGATAAGTGTTCTTTGGACTAAGCCAAAGGGTTTCCCCACCAAAGTTTAAAACGGCAACAGAAAAGACTAAAGCATTAGAGTAAAACTATACCTGCCTTTATCCATTGCCAATCTTATCACCACTACTGCAAATGCAAAGGGAGTTCAAATGCAAACTCCCTTCTGGCCACTCCAGAGTAGCTTTTTATCAAGGTGATTGGGTCAAGGTGGGGAGGGAAAGATTCTAGCTCTTAAAGTGTGCATCTTCCTGTGTAAGTACTTACCACATTTATAACTGTTGTATCAAGCAATCAAATGTGTCAAGCACTTGTGGCTAAATTTGTCTGGTTTACATGTCTCCTTTCTGCTTTTGTGTTTGAATGTGCCCAACCTTATTGTAAACATGTCTTGGTTGGGGTCACACTGGAGGGGAGGGGGAGCAGCAGCAAAGAAGGACCACCAATCAGATGTCTCACCTCACCAAAATTGCCAATAGCAAATTGCCAATGCTATTATTTGTTGTCAATTCCACATTTGCATGTTCCACTGTATAACTGACCAAACCCAGATGTACAAATTGCACAAGTTCTGTGGTCTCCTTTGGAGGCGTATTGCATTTGTGTCCATTTTACTGATGTCCTACACATGAGTAAAATGTACTTCTCTTTCTGCAACATCAAAGTCCAGCTGGCATTCTTCCGTCGATGTATCCGAAGTTCCTTTGGTGAGCGCTCGTAGGGGGGAAATAGCTGGGATTGGAATGCACTCTCGGGTTGGGGAGATTGCTTCTTCAGAGGAACGCACACCAGAGAATAGAGTCATGCCAAAACCTTTAACAGGTCAGCACGCCTTTGCTGGAGCAAGGCAGTGACCTTAGGGAACCCTGGTCGGGTCCGGGTGTTCACATAGACAACAGTTTTGTAATGTGATATGGATAATGATCTAAAATTTAAAAATGAAGGGAAGCCAAGAGTCCTATTTTAAAAGCTAGATGAGTATGTGCCAATCTACTAGGGGGGGAAATAGAATAGCCTTGATGTGCACATGGTGCCAGAGGTCACCCACATAAGGCATCCTGAAAGCACAGGAACGTTGTTCATTGGCTTTTGTATGTTGTTGTTTGTCTCCAGGCTCCTGGACAGAAGTGGAGCTGTGAACAACACAAGCATCACTGAGGTCATCCTTGTGGGACTCACCAGCCACCAAAGTACACAGATTGCCCTCTTTGTAGTCTTTCTCACCGCCTACCTGTTCACCATGGTGAGCAATTCAATCATCATTATGCTGGTCCAGTTGGACTCCCACCTTCAAACCCCAATGTATTTCTTCCTCAGCAACCTCTCGGGCCTGGAGATGTGGTTTGTGAGCACCATTGTGCCCAAAATGTTGGCTCATCTGCTGTCTGGAAGCGGAAGACTCCCATTCTATCGCTGTATAGCTCAGATGTACATCTCATGTTCCCTGGGTTGCACTGAAGGGCTGCTGCTGGGTGTCATGGCCTACGACCAGTATGTGGCCATCTGCTGCCCCCTGGTCTACGTTGTGATCATGAGTAAGAGACGCTGCTGGATGCTAGCTGCAATCTCATGGATTTATGGTTTCCTCTTACCTCTAGTAATCACGTGTTGGCTTCTGAACCTTCCTTTCTGTGGACCCAACCACATCAACCACTTCTTCTGCAACCTTCAGATGGTATCAAGACTGGTGTGCGGAGATGTTCACTCCTTTCATGCCATGATCCTAGCAGTGGGAGTGACCGTCCTGCTTGCCCCTCTGTGTGTCATCCTGACCTCTTACTGCCTCATTCTAAGATCTGTACTGCGCATGAGTTCAGGCTGGAGCAAGGCCTTCTCCACATGTGCCTCCCACCTGGCGGTGGTCACCATGTATTATGGATCTGTCATGGCTCTTTACTTGAGACCTCGGTCAGGGGCGGACTCCAGCCATGACAAATACGTCTCTATCTTTTATGTCGTGGTCACTCCACTTCTCAACCAAGTCATCTACACACTGAGGAACAAGGATGTCCATACTGCAGGAGCTAAGCTGCTCCATAGAGGATGTGCTGGACACAAGGATAAATTCCTATCTCCATTAGGTGAATATCACTTGGGTTCACAAAGATGCAGAGCTTCAAATAGTCTGGTTGCCCCCTCTCCACATTCCCCGCAACAAACCAATCTGTTTCTCCAAACGTTGTGCATTTATTTTCTTATCTGAAACCAGCTGAAATGGGCAAGGCATTCCTAAACCCTGCGCAGAGTCAGTGCAACAGGGTTGCGCTGTCGCTGTGCCCTTAGCACCGATGCAAGAACGCCAATCGGCACCCCGCGTCAGCACTAAGGCAACAGGACTGGCACTGCAGGCAGCGCCAGCCCTGCTGCGCCTGAGCTGAGCCTCTCTTGCGCCAACTGAAGCCAGTCAGCGCCAGTTGAGGCTCCATGCCAAGGTGGCATGGGGATTGGAGGAGTGAGTGAGTGAGTGAGGCGGGGGCGGGACTTGGGTGTGACGTGGGCGGGCTTGGGAGGTGGCCATATGGCCACCTCCTAAGCCCATCAGGGAGGCTGCGTGGCCCCGATTTGGGCCGTGCGGTCTCCTCTGATCTGCACCCACTCTTTAGCGGGCACAGATCCAAGGAGCCCATGGGGAGGATGGAGCCTCCCATATGATAAGGGAGCGCACACTTCCTTGCCGCAGGGAAGCTCCAGCCTCCACCTACCCAGCGCTGGATAGGGGCGCTGGCTGGTCGGCGCTCCCACCCCAGTGCTGGGTAGGATTGCGCCTATAGTATATACTAGTCTATTGGCCAAATGAAACCAGTCTATGGATTCATTCTTTACTCTCATTCCAAATCCCTTGTTTCCCCTAAGAAGCATCTGTGTGGTTGAGAGGGTCAAGGCTGAGATTTCAAAGGAGCATTCGCCCATTGCCCACAGCCAACTCAGCTAATAGCTGGGTTCACCACTGAACGTGTGAAGAGTTCCTTGCTCTTATGCAGGAGTGAGCCTTTTGGATGACATTTGTAGGCTAGCCGCTGATACTTTTAAGCTTGTAGTTCAGAACATTGCCAATAATATGGAAAGATGGGGCGCAGTGCAAATCTCCTGGATTGGCAAAACAGCTGCCATTAAAATGAGGCTCTTGCCTCAGCTGTTTCCCCCCCCCAGTTTCTTAGCACCTTCTTGGGCTAATATTAATCTTCAGCCTTTTTATGACTTAGAACCAATTGAAGAAGTATCATCTCAATTCAATACCATCACAAAATATGGGACTTCCCCCTCACACACACACACACACACACACACACACACACACACACACACACACGAGCATTGGTTGGCTCTTATGATATAGCAGCAGTCACTATCTCATTGGCATGCTTTATTTAAGTAGTCCCCTGGACTGCAAGGAGATCCAATCAGTCAATCCTCCAGGAAGTCAAGCCTGATTGCTCCCTGGAAAGACAAATCCTGAAGCTGAAGCTCAAATACTTTGGCCACCTCATGAGAAGAGAGGACTCTCTAGAAAAGACCCTCCTGCTGGGAAAGATTGAAGGCAAAAGGAGAAGGGAGTGGCAGAGGAGGAGATGGTTAGATAGCGTCACCAAAGTGTTGAACATGAAATTGGGCGAACTCCAGAAGCTAGTGGAGGGCAGGGAGGCCTGGCATGCTGTGGTCCAGGGGGTCACGAAGAGTCGGACATGACTTAGCGACTGAACAACAACAATTTAAGTATACATGTCCAATCCTCTGTCCCTGGGCCGGGTGGCCCCAATTCAGGCTGTGTGACTTGCTTGGACCTACACCTGCTTAATAGCAGGCACAGATCTGAGCAAGCCTATCGGGGTGTCTGGCACCTACCCCTGGGCAAGGGCGCAAACATACCCTTGCCTTACGGAGCTCCAGTGAAATCCCAACCTGCATTGGATACGGCACAGGCCCACCTGCCCGCACTGTTCCGGCGCAGATTAGGATTGCACCCTCGGTGTTGACTTGACACATCATGGCCCAGTTCCATTTACCAAGTTAGGGAGAATATTAAACCTTAAAAAAAAGAGGACTGCTCAGAGTATGAAAACTCTGTTGCCACATCACAGAGCGAAGCCTCTGGGATTTAGGAGGCCTCATTATCTACAATCCTGATGAAAACAAGGAAATTGCCTCGGGGAAGAAATGGAAGCCCCATGTGACTGTACCAGAATCTTTATTATTGTTTTGTGAACTTAAATAGGAGGCTTGTTCACTAATAAAGGTTAATCGTATTGTATCGAAATCGGAGGTAGTCGTGGGTTAGTCAAGAACTCACAGGGAGAAAAAGAGAATAATTCCCTTTTGCTACAAGGGATGACAGGTGGGACGTTGACTTGGTCAACAGAAGCAGCCTATGGAATCCATCAGCTTGGAACCATTCCAGATTTGGTTGGCGGGACCTCAGTAAAACCCTTGAAGCTTCGCTAATTCCTCCTGAAGGTGATGGGCAACACTGTTGAAGGAGCTGGGCATGACACTCTCAGGTGGGCTCATTTCAATGACTAACCTCAACCCACCCCAGTTTTGCAGCAATCGTCTTCCTAACTGCTTGTCCCATCATGATTGCTTCTGCTTGTTCAATGCCACCCTGAAGGGGTTAAACACCCCCCATAGGCTTACACCCCATGTCCACTGACCTGCATCTGCTTGGTCTTTGTTGGATGTCAGCCCAGTCTTACTGATAATTTTCACATAGTGGAGCCCATGGAAAGCTTCACTGAAGAAGAGCACTCCTGGTCTTCCCTTGCCTTGTGCAGCCGCAATTTGTGTGCTGTGTGTGTTCCTGGTCATGTAGATAGTTCGCGCAAGATCCAAAATCCTCTGCAATGCAGTGCATTTTTTTGGAAGATGGGCAGGTGGTCCACTGCATAAGAGGCTATGTGGGAAGTGTTCCCTGTAGGTAGGAAGTCTGCAAACTGCAGAGATCAGGCCGAGCTAGATTGTGTTTTGTATTAAAGTCTAGGAGAAGCACGTAATACTTGAATACCTACTTCAGTCATCAATGGGACTACAATTTAATCAATTCCTACATAAAGTGAAATTATACTTACGAAAGCTTTTCCTTAACTTCTCTCTGGTGGTCTTTACAGAACAGGGGCTGTCAACCAAACAAGAATCCTACAGGTCACCCTGATGGGGCTCACCAACCATCAAGGGACACAGATCATTCTTTTTGTGACCATCTTCAATACCTACCTAATCACTATGTTGGGCAACCTAATGGTCATCTTGCTTGTTCTGCTGGACTCACGCCTCCACACCCCAATGTATTTCTTCCTCAGCAACCTCTCGGTCCTAGAGATGTGTTCTGCTAGTAACGTCGAACCTCAAACGTTGGCTCACCTGCTGTCTGGGAGTGGAAGGATCTCCTTCAATTGCTGTATGGCTCAGATGTACTTTGCTGGTGCTCTGGTTTGCACAGAAGGACTGCTTCTGGGTGCCATGGCCTACGACCGGTATGTGGCCATCTGCTGCCCTTTGGTCTATGTCGTGGTCATGAGTAAAGGACGCTGCTTGATGCTCGTTGCAGTCTCATGGTGCTGTGGTTTCCTCTTACCTGTGGGATACATACACTGCATTCTAAATCTCCCATTCTGTGGCCCCAACATCATCAACCACTTCTTCTGCAGCCTTCACAAGGTATCTCAATTGGTATGTGGAGATAGTCACCAGCTTGAGGCTGCACTCTTGGTTGTGAGTGTTATCCTACTTATCCCCCTCTGTGTTATCCTGACCTCTTACGGGCTTATAACATCTGTAATGCACATGAACTCAGGCGCAGGTCGGAGTAAGGCCTTCTCCACATGTGCCTCCCACCTGGCAGTGGTCACAATGTTTTATGGATCTCTCATGGCCCTCTACCTCAGGCCTCAGTCAGGTACAGACTCCAGCCATGACAAACATGTATCTATCTTTTACGTCATGGTCACCCCACTTCTCAACCCAGTCATCTACACGCTGAGGAACAAGAATGTCCAAGCTGCAGTAGCTAAGTTGCTCCATAGAGGAGCTGTTGAATGCAGGGGCTGAGTTCAAGTATCCATGGGGGAAATCACTTTGGTTCACAGAAGCAGAGGAGTTGGAAGAAACTTGTAGCCCTTTTCTTCACATTTATTAAAATAAAGAGACCTATTTTGCCAAGTGTTCTGTTTGTTTAGATTCTCATACAAAACTCTGTTTGGGACACAGTACACTAATCTGAATAATGACCGAAGGAAACAATGTACAGTATGGAATGGCCAGTGCAATCCCCAGAAATCATCTATATCTCTCCTAGCCTCTGTGCAGAGCTTTTCCCAGGGGAAACAGCAATTGACCCCTGGTCTGACAGCGATCACTTGACCATCCTTCTAACTCTAACTCCCCCCTCCTCTAATATGCTGCTTAAGAATCCCCTGCCACAGCCCCTTCCCCATCTCAAATGGTCTTCCAAGACTGAGGAAGCTTTCAACCTTCGGATTAGAATGGAAGAAGCTATTAACTTAAGCCGATCACTGACGGAAACCAATTTGCCATCCACTGCTATCTTATTGTACGACTCTCTCTCTAAATCACTAGTTCAGTTTCTTAGAGCGTTTCTTCCCTCTCTTCCCCATAATCGTGTCCCCTCTTGGTTTGAAACAGAGTGCTGGAGCGCCAAGAAGAGAGTTAGACAGACTTTCTCCCTAGTCCGCCATGACCCTTCCCCGGCTTTACTAAAATCTTACTTCCATCTGAAGCATATCTGTCATACCCTCCTAGAGGAAAAAAAAAACCACTCCTTTGCTCAGTATAAATGGCAACTATTTGAAGACGCAATCCTATCCAATAACTACAAATCGTTTTGGTCTCTTGTCTCTCGAGCTAATTCTTCTTCCACTAATAATGCTCCTTCTCTTATTCCTGCCCCTGCCTGGGTAACTCACTTCACCAGTATTTTTTCTGTTCCTGATACCTATGAGGTTCCTGCCCTCCCCCCCCCGAACCTACCGGAATGGCCTCCAGTTACCCCTGATGAGGTGGCAGCATTGATAAACACCCTGAAACCCAGGAAAGCCCCGGGCCCCGATGACATCTTAAGCGAAATACTATCTAGTAACCCCTCTTGGTGGTCAGAATCTTTATCTAATCTCTTTACACTAATTAACCAATCAGGCCTCTTTCCTGATTCCTGGTTATCTTCAACTCTCATCCCTATCTACAAAAAAGGCGACCCATCTCAACCGAGCAACTACAGGCCAATCAGCCTCCTCTCATTTATTGGGAAGCTGTACTCCAAATACTTGCTCACTAGACTTACATCTTGGGCCCTTTCTAAAGCCCTACCGTGTCATTCAAATGGCAGTCGTGTCATTCAAATGATTTAGGAACAGGAACTCACTTTTGAGTTCAAATTCAAATGTTTTAAAAAAACACAAAAAAACTCCCGGAAGCAGCCACGGAGCCCGTTAGGATCCGGAACGCCCATTCTGGTCCGTTCCCCCTGAATGACATCACTGCCTACCGGGCAAAGAATAAATTGGCTTTCGCCCGGGTGCCTCCACACTTGATCATGCTTTCACGCTATCCTACTTGGCTGAAAAGTACTCAGCTCATTATGGAGCTAAACTATACACCGCCTTCATCGACTTTAGAGGAGCGTTTGATTCCATCAATAGGGCCAAGTTGTGGAATAAATTGGCCAACTGGGAGATTGACCCCCGTCTCCTTTTTCTGATCCGGTGCCTTCACACATCTAATTCTTGTCGGGTTCGCCTTAATGTCTCAGGCTCTATGTCTGACAAGATAGCCATTAACAAAGGTGTCCGACAAGGCTGTATACTTGCCTCTTCTCTTTTCAATCTATTCCTTGCTGATCTCCCCCTCTTCTTATCTAGCTGCGAAAATTCTTCCCCTTCCCTCAATGGTGTCCCCCTTCCTATTCTTCTCTATGTGGATGACACAGTGTTGCTGTCAGTTACAAGAGCAGGTCTACGTCATCTCCTGTCTTCCTTTCAAGAATATTGTCTATCCAATAACTTAATAATCAACTCGGAGAAAACCAAAATCCTGGTTTTCTCCAAATCTTGGGCTCCGCTCACTTGGAAGATTGGTAACCTATTGTTCCAGCAAGTACAAACCTTCAAATACCTGGGGATCACCTTCCATGATCACCATAGCTGGCTCCCACACCGAAAATCAGTACTGTCCTGAGCCTCACTACATCTAAATGCGATTGCCCACTTCCATTTCACCAGCGGCAATCAGTACGTCCCTGTGGCCCTCCATATATTTCAAATCAAAACCCTTTCCCAACTGCTGTATGGTAACCCCATTTGGATAGAGGCTGAGAATCAAGGTCTTGATAAAGTGGCAGCCTCTTTCCTGAGAAGGATCCTTGGGGTCCCCAATTTAATCAGACTATCCACCCTGATTCTCGAATTAGGAATTCATCTTCCCTCTACCACTGCATGTTCCCTTACTTTTAAGTTCTGGCTTTGCCTGCATTTAAACACACACCCTGACCCTTTATTAAACGATCTATTAAAAGACCCTTACCTCTCTAGATGGTTCAAACTTCTTCAATCCAAGCTTTTATCCCTTGACCTATCCCCTGAATCCCGCACTGACACTAATTTCCATAAAGCCCATCAAATTATTAAATCCAAACTGTGGGATCACGAATTCAATCAACTGTACTCCAATCTAAACCCCACTTGTTCCCTCCTTTACTTTGGTCTTCCCCCCTCACTTGGCCGTCCCTCCAATTATTTCTGTAAATTAACCAACCCCAACCAAAGAAGAGTTTTCATGCTCGCGAGACTAAACATCTTCCCCTCAGCTGTTCATTCTGGCAGATTTGCTAACATCCCATGTGACAATAGATTCTGCCTTTTCTGCTCATTAGAACCGGATACATTGGATCATATACTACTCCGTTGCGGCGGGCAGGAAAGTGACGGAACGCGGCGTGATGCAACGGGCGGATTGCCGATCAAACGCAAGTCCCGCCCAGCGAACTGGCTGGATAGCACTACTGGATGTAACACAAGATGTTCTGGTGCAGCTGCATTTGTGGGATTGGCATAGGATTGGAGTATGAGTAACATGTGGATCTTGATGGACAGAGTGTCCATGGAACTGTAGCTGGGGGCATTCCATAGAGACTCCAAGGGTTGCCATTGTTACCATGGGTGCAGATCTCATTTATGTATAGAATTAATACTTTAGTTAAAGAAAGGCTTAGGAGGCATGTGGTGAGGGCCATCTTCTCCGTGGGCCTCCAAGACAAATAATTCTTGGGATTCTTGAAACATTCTTGAATTGAAAAAGTCAGATCAGTGTTACTTGACACATCATGGCCCGTTTCTATTTTTTTAAAAAAGAGGACTGCTCAGAGTATGAAAACGCTGCTCCCCTGTCACAGAGAGAATCCTCTGGGATTTAGGAGGCCTCATTATCTACAGTCCTGATGAAAATAAGGACTTGCCCCAGGGAAGAGATGGAGGAAGTCCCATATTTCTGTACCACATTATTTATTGTTGCTTTGTGATCTTGAATAGGAGGCAGTCACGGGTTAGTCAAGAACTCACAGACAGAGAAAGACATGAAGTCTATTTTGCTACAAGGGATGACAGGTCAGACGTTGACTCCGTCAACAGAAGTAGCCTGTGGAATCCATCATCTTAGAACCATTCCAGAATTGGTTGGAGGGACCTCAGTAATCCTTCATCCTTGAAGTTTAGCTCATTCCTCCTGAAGGTGATGGGCAACACTGATGAAGGGGCTGGGCAGGACACTCTCAGGTGAGCTCATTTCAATGACCAATCTCAACCCGCCCCAGTTTTGCAGCAACTTCCTCTTCATGACAGCTTGTGCCGTCATGACTGCTTCTGCTGTGGCTTGTTCAATGCCCCATTCCACCCTGAAGGGGCTAAATATTTAAATAGTCTTACACCCCATGTCCAGTGACCTGCGTCTACTGGAATCGGTCTTTGCTGGAAGTCAGCCCAGTTTTCATGATGGCATTTCACATAGTGGAGCCCACGGAAAGCTTCACTGAAGAAGAGAACTCCTGGTCTTCCCTTGCCTTGGGTTTTCTTTTGTGTAGATACGCATAGGATTGTACTGTGAGCAACGTTTTCTAAGCTTAAAATGACTTCCAAGTTCTAGTATGTAAAAAAAATATTTTTAATAATAATGGCTTGTGTTAATGGCTTGTATTATTTGGGTTGATTTTTGTTCATGCAACCTGGCAAGAGTTTAGTGCAAGAAAACGGATACCAAGTGGGCCAGTTCTTGAAGCAAGTGAACTATAGGCCAATTCCAGCCAGGATAAAAGCAGTGTTGATTTGGCCTCTGTCCTATGCACTAGTGGTTCCCAAACTGTGAGCCACGGTTCTCCGGGGAGCTGCAGAAATCCTTGCCAAAAAACCAGCCGCCCATACAATGCACAGGGTTACAGGAGAGCTGCAGCCAATGTCGGAGTATGTCATGGGAGGCAGTAATTGAAGATGTTTGGAAACTACTACTACACACAGGAGTAGGCATTAAACATAGCGGGTGTTTTTCTGAGTAAATAGTATCGTACTGTTCCATGTGGATCATGTGGTCAAACACATCAGCCATAATTAAAGATGCGGAAGCTTTTCATTAACTTCTGTCTGGTGGTCTTTACAGAACAGGGGCTGTCAACCAAACGAGAATCATGCAGTTCATCCTGGTGGGACTCAGCAGCCATGAAAGGACACAGATGGCCCTTTTTGTGACCATCTTCATTACCTATCTAATCACTACGCTGGGCAACCTAATGGTCATCTTGCTGGTCCTGCTGGACTCCCGCCTCCACACCCCAATGTACTTCTTCCTCAGCAACCTCTCGGTCCTAGCGATGTGTTCTGCTAGTAATGTCGGACCTCAAATGTTGGTTCATCTGCTGTCTGGGAGTGGAAGGATCTCCTTCAATTGCTGTATGGCTCAGATGTACTTTGCTGGTGCTCTGGTTTGCACAGAAGGGCTTCTTCTGGGTGCCATGGCCTACGACCGGTATGTGGCCATCTGCTGCCCCTTGGTCTATGTCGTGGTCATGAATAAAGGACGCTGCTTGATGCTCGTTGCAGTCTCATGGTGCTGTGGTTTCCTCTTACCTGTGGGATACACACACTGCATTCTACATCTCCCTTTCTGTGGTCCCAACATCATCAACCACTTCTTCTGCAGCCTTCACAAGGTATCTCAATTGGTATGTGGAGATAGTCATCAGCTTGAGGCTGCACTCTTGGTCGTGAGTGTTACTGCCATGCTTATCCCCCTCTGTGTTATCCTGACCTCTTATGGGCTTATCATAACCTCTGTCATGCACATGAACTCAGGAGCAGGTCGGAGTAAGGCCTTCTCCACATGTGCCTCCCACCTGGCAGTGGTCATCATGTTCTATGGATCTCTCATGGCCCTCTACCTCAGGCCTCAGTCAGGTGCAGACTCCAGCCATGACAAGCATGTGTCTGTCTTTCATGTCGTGGTCACCCCACTTCTCAACCCAGTCATCTACACGCTGAGGAACAAGGAGGTCCATGCTGCAGTAGCTAAGTTGCTCCATAGAGGACGAGCTACTGAATGTAAGGGCTGAGTTAAAGTATCCATGGTGGGAAATCACTTTGGTTCACAGAAGCAGAGGAGTTGGAAGAAGCTTATGGCCCTTTTCTTCACATTTATGAAAATAAAGAGACCTATTTTGCCAAGTGTTCTGTTTGTGTAGATTCTCATACAAAGCTCTGTTTGGGACACAGTACACGAAACTGAACAATGACCAAAGGAAACAGTGTATGTAATGGCCAGTGCAAGCCCCAGAAATCATCTGTATCTCTCCTAGCCTCTGGGAGTCTGTGCAGAGCTTTTCCCAGGGGAAACAGCAAGGAGGACGCGCACTAAGAGCCTCAGCTGCTGGCAATTCTCCCTGGCAGTGGGAACATCTTCTGATTTCAGGGAGCTGCATGCAGCTTGAGCAATGGCCCCTCTCTCATTGGCTGGCCAGTTAAGTTCTGACCATTCACCTGGTGTACTGTCCAATACAAGCTTCTACCTTGGGCCACTGCTTTGCCCCTGGACCTGGCTGATGGATGCTAGAGGCTGTGGTGGCTAGCAGGGCAGGGTGCCTGGACATGCCACCAGACCTTGCTGGAGGCTGGGTTGCCTGGGCAGGTGGCCTAGATATAGGTTTGTGCCTGGAGATTCCTCTGGGCTGCAGAGGTGCTCCTGTGTTGGATGACGGTAAGTTTGTAAGGGCGCAATCCTAAACTGAAGTTAGGCTGGCACAGTTAGGCCAGCAAAGTGTGGCTGGCACAAGGGCCACTGCGAAGCGCGTTTTGACCACTCTCGGAGTCAGGGGGGATGGCAAAGGTCTGTGTGCTGGCCTCTCTGAGTCCGAGTGATCTGAACATACTTTACAGTGTCCCTTGTGCCAGCCCAACATTGCTGGCCTGACTGTGCCGGCCTTAACTCCAGGTTAGGATGGTGCCCTAAGACATGCCCTTTGGCACACATTGAGGTCAAATGGTGCGCATGCCAGTCCTGCTTGGATGCCCTGTTGTACTCAATGAACTGGGAACACCGGCGACCATGAACACAATCAAAATACCCCTGCAATTGTGCATTGCAAGAGAAGATTGTAGCATTGTATTAGATGTTGCTTATTCAGAAGAGTGGTGGTGGTTGCCAAGCTCAAATGAAAAATGACTTATCCACTCCTACTAACAGACACATCCTATCCTTTCCCTCCCCACCCTGCTGATGCAGCCATGCCCCCAAAAGCATGCACTGTATTGAGGCGGGGGGCAGGAAGGATCTGGAGACTTGGAAGGGAAAAGGGGAATTATTTCCCTTCAGCCCTTCATGCACTCCAGCTCATCACGTCTCCTTGAACATGTGCCAGATCATTAGTTGGCACAAGTCTGAGGAGAAGAAAGGGGTGGGCAGCCTTGGAGAGGAGGGGATAGGTACAGCATGTGCCAAGGCTCCTAACCCCCTTCCCAGACCTGATCCCATGGCCTGGGTCCACTTAGACGTCTTCCAGCTATATAGCTGACTAGCGTTTTGTGACCCAGCGTTGCCCGGGGGCAGAAATTATCCCCAGGCTCTATTAGGAGGAGGAATGAGTTTGTTCTGCAGTGCACCCCCACCTCTGGGGGCGTATGGGGGGCCGCACCCCCACAGTATATCTGTCCAGATCATAAGGAAGGAGTGTACCACGTGTGGTGCACATCGTTCCAGGCGTTCCAGAGTAATGGTGGAACATACACACAAATATGCAAACCTCCCTCAAAAGCATGACATAGTGAGATCCATATATAGACATATAGAACCCGTCCCTGAAATAAAACAGTATCGATGACCTGGAACCCACAATGCACACTATCACTGTGAAATGAATGAGGAAACAGGGACACCATCAACTAAGAGAGCAATATGAAGGTCCCACTTACTGTCTGCAGGTCCTGTGGCAGGATAGCCCGGATGTATGAGAAACAGGCAGAGGTGGCCTGTTAGCTCCCTGGACATAGGCCCCTCTCAGATCTGACTGGTTGCTGGAACTCTCTGGATCCTGCTCTTTCCACCCTGGCCCACTCAGGCCACACAGGCCAAGCAGTTTAGTTTCACTTTCTGTTCTGCCTCTGTCTGGTAGCTGAGCTGCTGCAGAATTGTCTGTGACCACAGGGTGGCAGCAGACCTGTAGCCCAATGCAATCCCCTTGGTTCCTGACGATCCGGGCCCCCTCCCTGAAAAACGGCAGGCTGTAGGGTGGTCTGACCCCCGCAGTGATTCCTTCCAGGCTGCAAGGTACATGTGTGCCAAGTTTCGTGGCCGTGGGTCAAGGGACGGAGACGTGTATAAGGAACATACATACATACCCACACACCCACGTCCGTTTTTATATATATAGATATAGGGCCAAATGGATCGGTCTTGACCTCAAAGGCTTACCCCCAGGTAAGCAAAAAATGTTACCCTGGGGAAACTCCCCAGGATTGACCCTCTGGTAGGATGTAACACAGGATGTTCTGGTGTAGCCACATCTGTGGGATTGGCATAGGATTGGAGTGTGAGTAACGTATGGATCACGTGTGAGTAACGTATCGACAAAGTGTCCATGGAACTGTAGCTGGGGGCATTCCATAGAGACTCCAAGGGTTGCCATTGTTACCATGGGTGCTGATCTCATTGATGAATAGAATTAGTACATTAGTTAAAGAAAGGCTGAAGAGGCATGTCGTGAGTGCCATCTTCTCCGTGGGCCTCCAAGAGAAATAATTCTTGGGACTCTTGAAACATTCTTGAATTGAAAAAGTCAGATCAGTGTTACTTGACACATCATGGCCCTTTTCTATTTACCAAGTTAGGGAGAATGTTATACTTTTTTTTAAACAAAGAGGTCTGCTCAGAGTATGAAAACGCTGCTCCCCTGTCACAGAGAGAAGCTTCAGGGATTTAGGCCTCATTATCTACAGTCCTGATGAAAGTAAGGATTTGCCCCAGGGAAGAGACGCAAGTCCCATATGTCTGTACCGCTTTATTTATTGTTGCTTTGTGATCTTGAATAGGAGGCAGTCATGGGTTCGTCAAGAACTCACAGAAAGAAAAAGACATGAAGTCCCTTATGCTACAAGGGATGACAAGTTGGACATTGACTCTGTCAACAGAAGTAGCCTGTGGAATCTATCGTCTTCGAACCGTTCCAGAATTGGTTGGAGGGACCTCAGTAATCCTTCATCTAGGAAGTTTAGCTCATTCCTCCTGAAGGTGATGGGCAACACTGATGAAGGAGCTGGGCAGGACACTCTCAGGTGAGCTCATTTCAATGACCAACCTCAACCCGCCCCAGTTTTGCAGCAACTTCCTCTTCATGACAGCTTGTGCCGTCATGACTGCTTCTGCTGTGGCTTGTTCAATGCCCCGTTCCACCCTGAAGGGGCTAAATATTTAAATAGTCTTACACCCCATGTCCAGTGACCTGTGTCTACTGGAATCGGTCTTTGCTGGAAGTCAGCCCAGTTTTCATGATGGCATTTCACATAGTGGAGCTCATGGACACTGAAGAAGAGCACTCCTGGTCTTCCCTTGCCTTGGGTTTTCTTTGGCGTAAATACGCATAGGATTGTACTGTGAGCAACGTTTTCTAAGCTTAAAATGACTTCCAAGTTCTAGTTTTTTTTTAAAAAAAAATATTTTCAATAATAATGGCTTGTATTAATGGCTTGTATGATTTTTGTTCATGCAACTTGGCAAGAGTTTAGTGCATGAAAACGGATACAAAATGGGCCAGTTCTTGAAGCTTGTGAAACATAAGCCAGTTCTAGCCAGGATAAAAGCAGTGTTGACTTGGTCTCTGTCCTATGCACTAGTGGTTCCCAAACTGTGAGCCACGGTTCCACGGGGAGCTGCAGAAATCCTTGCCAAAAAACCAGCCGCCCATACAATGCACAGGGTTACAGGAGAGCTGCAGCCAATGTCGGAGTATGTCATGGGAGGCAGTAATTGAAGAAGTTTGGAAACTACTATTATACACAGTTCCTTAGGAGTAGGCCTCAGTAAACATAGCGGGTGTTTTTCTGCGTAAATAGTATCGTACTGTTCCATGTGGATCATGTGGTCAAACACATCAGCCATAATTAAAGATGAGGAAGCTTTTCATTAACTTCTCTCTGGTGATCTTTACAGAACAGGGGCTGTCAACCAAACGAGGATCATGCAGTTCATCCTGGTGGGACTCACCAGCCATGAAAGGACACAGATGGCCCTTTTTGTGACCATCTTCATTACCTATCTAATCACTACGCTGGGCAACCTAATGGTCATCTTGCTGGTCCTGTTGGACTCCCGCCTCCACACCCCAATGTATTTCTTCCTCAGCAACCTCTCAGCCCTAGAGATGTGTTCTGCTAGTAACGTCGGACCGCTAATATTGGTTCATCTGCTATCTGGGAGTGGAAGGATCTCCTTCAATTGCTGTATGGCTCAGATGTACTTTGCTGGTGCTCTGGTTTGCACAGAAGCGCTGCTTCTGGGTGCCATGGCCTACGACCGGTATGTGGCCATCTGCTGCCCCTTGGTCTATGTTGTGGTCATGAGTAAAGGACGCTGCCTGATGCTTGCTGCAATCTCATGGTGCTGTGGTTTCCTCTTACCTGTGGTTTACACACACTGCATTCTACATCTCCCTTTCTGTGGTCCCAACATCATCAACCACTTCTTCTGCAGCCTTCACAAGGTATCTCAATTGGTATGTGGAGATAGTCACCAGCTTGAGGCTGCACTCTTGGTTATGAGTGTTCTTGTCCTACTTATCCCCCTCTGTGTTATCCTGACCTCTTATGGGCTTATCATAACCTCTGTCATGCACATGAACTCAGGAGCAGGTCGGAGTAAGGCCTTCTCCACATGTGCCTCCCATCTGGCAGTGGTCACAATGTTTTATGGATCTCTCATGGCCCTCTACCTCAGGCCTCAGTCAGGTACAGACTCCAGCCATGACAAGCACGTATCTATCTTTTATGTCGTGGTCACCCCACTTCTCAACCCAGTCATCTACACGCTGAGGAACAAGAATGTCCATGCTGCAGTAGCTAAGTTGCTCCATAGAGAACGAGCTGTGGAACTCAGGGGCTAAATACAAGTATCCATGATGGAAAATCACTTTGGCTCACAGAAGCAGAGTTGTTGGAAGAATCTTGTGGCCCTTTTCTTCACATTTATTAAAATAAAAAGACCTATTTTCCAAGCACTCTATTTGTTTATCTTTTCCTACAAAGCTTTTTTTGAAACAAACTAATCTGAATAGCTGCCAAAGGAAACACGTGTATTGATTCATCCTTTACTCTGCTACATAACAAATAAATAGCTATTGTGAAATCACACCCTACTCCTTGATGTGTGTAGTTAGAAATAAGTCCCTTGAGTTCAATTAACCCTATTCCCAGATGAGTGTGTAGGATTGCAACCTCAAGTCTATGTACCATTTCCTGCTCTTTGTTTAAGATTTCAAATAAGGATTCGCATCTCATTAACCTCTGCTGTGGTCTATTATACTACTCCTGGGTCTCCTGAGTTTGAGACTCTCTAGCCCAATGATGGCAAACCTTTTGGGCTTGGTGTGTCAAAACTTTGGAAAATGCTTAATTTGATTCTGCTGACGAGTCAATCCCCCTCCCAAACAAAAGAGAAACAGTTCTTTATATTCATTTATTTAAACAAAAAATACAGTTCAGTCATGTGTGGTGCTATGTATTCCAGAAGGAAACATCAAATTATTGCAAAAATGAAAAATGATTAAAATAAACTCAATTATGTCAGGTGTTGGTAAACACAGGTGTGTGTCACCCCAAACGTTGTGGTGTATCACCTTTGACATGTGTGTCATAGGTTCGCCATCACTGCCCTAGACACAAATCGCCTAATCAACTAAGCTCAGAGCTTGCTAGTGTACATCTGTAGAGGGTCTTTAAGTTGCGGTGTTCTTTGTGGTTGTTATTGGTAGGATAGTAGGTGATAATTTTATCTGCGAAATTTTAAAAATTGATATGAGAAGATTCTGAATGTGAAGTCTAATTTTAGCTTTGATTCATGGAAATGAGAGCTGACTCATACTAACACCTGATTCGTTCCCTGTTGTGTCATAATAAGATATCATTGGCTCTTAGAACAATTCATCTCAGTGGTCAGTTTTGAGATAAGGAAATCCAGTTTTTGCTACACAAGGCAGTAGTAGGAATTCTGCCACGGGGTGCAGCATAGCCCATGTGGGAATTTTGTTGGGATTGTATATAAGAACATTGGAGAGGACTATTCCATCTATGAGCACTAATCAAGTACGCTGCTATGTGGTCTGAGAACATATTTCACCGTAATCAAGGACACAGTTTTGCCACCATTGTCTGATATTTGTCTGTCTGTCTGTCTGCCCGGTTCCATCTTTCCACAGTGCATTTGGAGGGCTCACAATAAAACGCAATAAAAAACATTAAAAATCAACAAAAGACATTTTAAAAACAACAAAAGATCAAAAGAGGGAATAACAACAACCACAACCGCAACAACTAGAAGCAATCAAGCTCCACGGTGTCCTGCATAAAAATGAGAGACCTGGACCCAGAAGGCTGATCTAAACCACATCTTTAGGTGATGATAGCGTAGAAGCAGCTTGCAGCTGTGAGGCTTGGAAAGGCTTCAAGGTTGCAGAGTTCCGGCAAGGAATCCCTCAGACAACAGAGATTAGGGTGGCAAGATCTTCTATATTCTCAGAAGAAGGCTTCTTGCAGCAAACAACAGCAAAGCCGGTAACAGGTACAGCAAAGCTCCTCCAACAGCAACACTGACATCTCCAGCAACTAACCACAGGTGTTTCTGGTCTTGATTAAATAGTCCCCAGCATCCAATCAGAGATCAGATTATCTCATCCCCAGGTTGAAGCTGAGTCAGAATGACTCTGCACTTTACTGCTGGTCTGCTAGGCCTGAATGACTCAGCACTTTACCCCCTGAGTTGGCCTAGTGTTAGGCCTTTCCCCATTCAGGCCTGTAAATTTCCAGGGACTTCCTTCAGTATCCCAACATTAGGCCCTGCCAGAAAGATTCCAAGGAAGGAGCAGTTCGTGAATAGAAAGGGGGGAAATTCCACAAAGTTGGTGCCACTCCTGAGAAGGCCCTCTCAGTAGTGATTGATAATGATTTATGGCAGGTCTGATCCTGCATAGCTTGGCTGTCATGTCTTGTCTCATGCCCATCCCAAAGCACCACTGTCAACCTCTTGGCATCTGGAATGTCAATAAAAGAAATAAAGAAGTATCAGCATGCTTCTTCCTTGTTGACAATTTATTGTTTATTTGAAAACCTATACCCTGGAAGCAAAGTATGAGATGCAATGCTAAGGAAAAGGTGCAAATATATTTCGTTTGCATACACTATAGTAACAGAATGTGGATGTGGTTCATGTTAGAGTGCATTCAAACTAGTACAAAGGTCATTGGCTAGTATAGTGTCACATGATTCTCATCATTTCTACTGTCTTGGAAAAATCCATACACTTTTTGTTCCTTATTGCTAAACCTGAAGGGCTTGAGACCCAAGAGGTTGAGATAACAAGCAAACAATTAATGACCCAGAGGAAAGCACCGATGGGTTCAGAGCATGCCCCATGGAATAGATCCCTGGTCTTTATTATCTTATCCAATCCTTAATACAATAATACATTTAGAGAAGTAACCAGGAGATGCCTTCAGCCTTCCAATGCTGAGAACAGTGGAGCAGTTGACCTAGGCAGGCTGGGTTGACTTGTGCCTTACAAGGTGGTCCAGTTTAAGAACCAAATTTCAACAGTACACACTGTGCTTGTGTAAAGCCCATGGCATCTCCCCTTGAAGGCTCTTGGAGAACATGGCATGGACAGACATCTACCTGAGCTCCTGGAGGTTTGCTTTCGGTAAAGATAGATCATGCTAGGCTGGCTGGATCATTCATCTGGCTGTACAAAGCAGTTTCTATTCCTGGCATGAAGACTATGGATGACCCAGTGAAAACTGGATCTCATGGTTATTTCCTTCCATCCTCCTTCTAAAGGAGACCTCAGTGGCAAGCAAAACGGCATAGTCCCAACAGCCACTGACTTGAACAATCCATAACTCCACAAGACCTTCAGCTAGGAAGTTCTACGTCCTTTCTGCTCTCTTTCCAGGGAGGAACAAGGCATTATGTAGTGTTTTACAAGCACTAGGGGGAAACTCTCCATCAATTGGCTCTGGGTGAGAGACGGTGTAGGTTTCAATCCCAAATCACTGACAGCTTCATGAACTTCTGAAAGATTTTTAAAAAATTAATATCTTGCATGATCAAGTTGACCTAAAGCTACGTACATCTTCTACAACTTAGCAGAAGCCGGTAGCATGAAAAACGGATTTGTGCTTGTTGAGAAACACTTGGGAGAAACCCAGAGGTAAGGTTTTATTCTGTAACTTGGAATTCATGTGATGAGAGAAGGTCCCATTACACAGCCTACTGGTAAAAGTATCTGAGGGCCCAATTCAATGGGCCTTACTGTGGGTGGTATGCTTGTACAGCCCAGGCAAATCGCGCAAGGCACCGTAAAGCTGCTCCAATGCCCGAGGTAAGCTGTTACTGCTGGCTCTGAGCTGGCGCCATGGCAACAATGGCCATGGGCTCCTTGAAGTCCACCATGCTACATCCTCCCTCCACCTCTGGACTGCTCAGGTGGACTGTATTGGGGCAGGTCAGGTGAAGGCATGGGAGGCTTTTGGTGGCTTGTGGGGGGAGCAGGAGAGGTTCAAGGCAGGGAAAGGGGCAGGCAAGAGGGCAGGAGAGGGTGACTTTGTCAGCAGCCATGCACATTGGGATCTCATCTCACTTTTCCAAGCCCAACACAAACCTTTAAGGTTTCTCACACCAGCTAAGTAGCTGGTCCTTGAAGACCCACTGACTGATAGGTGCCTTATGTCAAATAATTAATTTGATCAATGAAAGCTGCCCATTAAGGGAGGAGGTCTGCAATATCATAGGGGAAGTGCCCTACCTGCCCTGAGACAGTGTATCCTGCTATGAAGGGCTGAACTAGTATAGAGGTGATGTGTGGATTGATGGGGTCCTCCTGCCTTTTTAACTCCAGCATGTTGATGGGGGAATTTGAGTAGCATGTTGGCACTGGGAAAGTCAATGGAAACTTTCCCCCAAGCCAGCCCCCAAGCTATCTCTCTTCTCACCTGATAGTAACCCTGTCAAGGAAGGCTTGCAGCTTACCTGTGCTCCTACTGTTAGCCACCTATGGCAGCGGGCCATTGACACACCTACCATCTGCCATGGCAATTCCAAAATGACTAGTGGTGGCATGCTCCGTGCACCACTGGGTGGCCATTGAAGAGTGAAGCTGGGTGCCGTTGTTACAACGCCCTAGTTAGGATTCAGCCTGTTAATGGTTTGGGATTCACTCCATTGTGACAGTGAACAAAATGTGGCGACAGGCATGCCACAGTATCTGCTGGAGTTCTGTTCCTGACCCCTCCATAGTTACCAGAAACCGTGGGTCTGGGGGATGCCTTTTCAAAGATAGGGGAACATCAGTGGTTTTGCTGCCACAAGGTAAAAAAAAGATTTGTTTAATGTTCCCCTATCTTTTTAATAGGTATCCCAGTATCCATGGTATCAATGGATAACTGAAACAGTGGATACTGAATCAGTGGATACCAGGGCACGCCTGTATTTTAGGATTGGCTTGTTGTCAGAAGTAACTCTTTCTCCTTGCTGTCCTTTCTCTGTAGGCACACAGGCCAGAATGGGGGCTGGGAACCTCACCTCCATCTCAGAGTTCATCTTAGTGGGACTCGCCAATGACCGAAAGACACAGATTCTGCTCTTTGTGGTCATCCTCCTCATCTACACATTTAGCATTCTGGGAAACTCGATCATCATCACGCTGGTGTGGGCTGACTCCCACCTTCACACCCCCATGTATCACTTTCTCACACACTTAGCGGGCCTCGAGATCTGTTATGTGACCACCACGTTGCCCCAGGTGCTGTTTAACCTTCTCACTGGGAACGGGGCCATCTCCTTAGCACGCTGCACAGTCCAGATGCACATGATCTTGTCCCTGGGCGGCACGGAATGTATTCTCCTGGCCGCGATGGCCTATGACCGCTTCTTGGCCATCTGCCACCCTCTGCTTTATGCCGTCCTGATGGACAAGTGGCGCCAACTGCAGCTGGCCTCGGCGTCTTGGGGAGGGGGCATCCTTCTCGCGACAATAAACGTGAGCTGCACCTTCCGCCATCTCTTCTGCGG
>JAJKFI010000424.1:0-14854 GCA_029204185.1 Lerista edwardsae
TTCAAACTGTCGGCTGTACTATAAATAAAGCAGGCGCACAGCTGATCGCTCTCTTGGATCGCCTGACCGCCTTACCTCACCAAGCCAAGTCTCCGTCTGTTCTTTTCCCCCCCCGCTCTTCTCCCACGCTTCTCATCCTCGCTGGCTGGCTGGCCCGGCTAGCTGAGGATCCCTGGTGTCTTCCCTTTTCAACTCAGCTAGCTGTTTGCTAGGCTGGGTTCCCCACACCACTGCGAGCCTGGGCAGGTGGCTCTGTCATGCCCTGTCCAGCACATGGCAAATGGGGCCGTTGAAGGCGAGCTCCATGCAGTCACTTCTGGGAGCTCAACAACCCGGAAGGTCAGTGATGACATAACTGCCAAATGTTCCAACCCCTTTGCTTGGAAAGGTTGCTGACCCCTGTTCCAGGTTGAGAAGCAGCCAGACTGGTTGCTAGTGGGGCAAACAAGGGGAGGGGGCTCACCTTCTTGCCAGGTGGGCTTCCCAGAGACATCAGGGTGGGCGTTGTGGGGAATCAGGGGCTGCATTGTATCCATGTTGGTCTGATCCTCTTGGTCTGCTCCTTGTAATTCTGTGTTCCCAGCAGCCAGAAGCAAGGCAGCTGAATCCGCCTTTGAGGAGGGCCGAAGAAAACCCTGCACATTTTCCTGGGTTTCTGAAAGTGATTGATTTGCTGTCACTCAGAGGATCAGTATGCAAATGGGTCCACCTGTTATGCCCAGGTGCGAAAGGACAGTGGCGTGCCACAGGCAATTTATCTTCCTTCCTCCGACTGCCCAGCCCCCGCTGGTTATGGGTGAGGAAGAAGAGATAATCTTTTGATTGCAGTCCTCCCTCTAGTCCACCCAGTAATTTGGTGTGTTGATGAGAAGATATTTAATAATATAGGAGCGCTGAGCAGTTCCCCCTAGGCTGGCTTTCTTCCTTTCATAATAAAAACATATAGCAAACAAACAAACAAACAAACCCAACCTCATCATAACATCCACCAGTCATTGCTAAAAAGCAGGAAGTAACATTTGCCAAACTTTACTCAAGCCCAATTGAAAAATGGGGTTTATGAACAGCCTGTTGCAGTTTCACACCACACACTCCAGAACTAGTGGAAACTGGCATTCCGTCTCTCCGTCTCCAGATCAGATAGAGCACCTGCGTGTCCTTGAGGTGGTCAGCTTCCCAGCTTGTTAGTGCAACCTGCTACACAGTAGCTGAACTCTCTTTAGATAGTGTAACATAAGCAGGCAATGTTTCTCACGGGAAGCGCTGGCTAGCGAACATCCACTTTCTCATGAGATCATGATGTTCAAAGGGTCACCCCATTGGTTAACATGGGGCACAAGGGTCTTCAGGTATCCACCTACCAGATATGCTCTGGCTACACCCCTTTGTTCCTATATAACTTGTATTTTTACTGTGTGCGCGCTGAGACTGAGACTGAGACTGTAACTGAGAATGTAACAACATGCGTTGAAAAGCCGCTTGTACGCGGCAAGCCTTCGCCGGCTTTCGCTGACCGGCAAATAGAACTTCTCACTTTCTAACTATCGCTACTGTAACCAATAAAAGACTTTGTTATTGAAATGTAGCGATCTCTTCGTTCCTCCGCTCCGATCGCGCTAGGCAAGCGCTGAATGGGTCCACAAGCCCCCAACTCTGCTATAAACACTCCAAATCAACAACACAGCCTGCCCATGTAAACCACCTTGAGTCCAGTGAAATCTGGAGAAAGGCGGTATAAAAATACATCAAATAAATAAGCAGCCCTGTCAGTCTATCAGCACGTATTCCATATAGGGGTGATGAAATGCTACCTTCAATAGCAGCCACCTAAAAACCACACAGCTCAAAAGCGAGCTTTCAGTTTCACCAGGCTTGTATTATATAGCAAGGATTCGGGAAAGCAAGAGATGAGGCTTCAGATTTTTCAGAGAGGAAGAGTTGGAGAGCTAAGTCAGCAAGCTTGACCTCTGATTTTTTTTTTCCCCATCCAAGCTCCCATTACACAGTCCTGATCTTTAAGCTTGGCCGTTTTAAAAGGGCTCCTTCTGCCTCTTGAAGTCCTTTCCAGCACTCTGTGCTCTAAAGTTTAAAGTGGGAGCTCGTTGTGGCCCAAAGATAAGTACAGTAGTCTGCTTTGTAAGGCTCAGAAACACCACAGTGTGAATCGCTTTGTTCCTACTTCATAATGTCAGGTACACATAGCAGGGTTTCTATTATAAACGTTACAGGCATTGTGTTCCGGGCATTCTATAGAAGGGGGCTGCGTTCTCTAGAATGCCTGGCAAAGCATGAGAAACGTTTATTCCATTCTAACCTTACATAATTTATCTAGGGATTGCATAGAATGCCCAGGTATTGTACAGTATAGAAGGCCTACCCTTTTTTGGCACAGTATGAAATAAACCAATTTTGTTCTGACCTTACAGATGTTACAGGCATTGTATGAAACTCAAGGCGCAATCCTCACCCACTTTCCAGCACCGGGGTATAGTAAGGGCAATGCAGCTCCAAGGTAAGGGAACACACATTTCCTTACCTTGAGGAGGCCTCCGTTGCTGCCCCCCAACAGCAGGATGCAGCACTTGCCACAATGGCACAGCTACGGCAGTGCTGGAAAGATGGTCAGGATTGCACCCTGAGGCATTCATAAGGAGAGTGGTTCAGTACGGGTGTCCCGTCTGGGCTGCAGTGATGCACCGTCACGGTGCCGCAGACACTCGGGGGCTTTTACTCTTACCTGGGGGGGTCACACTGGCCTCCAGGACAGTCTGGAGGAGGCCTGCAGCCCCCTCTACGGGCCTCCCCGATGCTCACAATAGGTCTGTTTGGGGATCAAAGTCAGTGATGTCATGCAGGGGGTACGCGGGGGTACGCGAGTACCGGTTTCTAGGATTACAGCTGGCCCCGCCCATTCGCCCGCCCACTCGTCGACTCCGCCCTCTGCAACGTTTGAATTTCCTGCACGTTTGAGTTGCCTGCATGTTCTCAGAGCCAGGCAGGCAGGCAGGCAGCGAGCGGAGCCTTTCCTTTCCTTGCCACTGAAAAATGAGCTGCTCTGGGGTTTTCACATGATGCCAGGCCTCCTTCACATGTTCTGGGGGTGCTGTGGAATACTGTTACTACTGTTGGGTCAGTTTAAAATCATCTGAGGCCTCAAAGAGGGCTTTTTTCATGTCACTTCCTGCCACGACATCACTTCTGGCTTATGACGTCACTTCCGGTGGGCGGGTCCCGACACGTGCCAATCAAAAGTGAGTACCTGTTCTTAAATCAATTAGATGACACCACTGCTTCTGACCCTATACCGAGGCTGACTTTGGCCTGGTTCTGCAGTGGGAAGGTCATGCCACACTCAGTGGGGAGGTTCACAGACAACCAATTGACTCTTACGTTCCTGTTTAACACCCCACTGAACCACCTGCAGAATCATCCCCTTGCCTCCTGGCTCTCAGCCCTGAAAAAGAAGATGCCTACAACCTTGGAGGAAGATGCTGCATGACTGGGGGTGCAATCCTAACACAGCCACTGACTTCCAAGGCCAAGTCAGGGACATGCAAAGCGGCCCCCTCAGCCGTGGAACCGGCCAGTGAACCCATCAATGGAATGAGGCACATCCAGGTGTAGTTTTACTTCTCCAGAGACGTACATTTTGGTTGCAAGGAAAAGCCAATTAGAATAGTCCAGGTAACAGTCCGAGGGCAGTTTACATTCGGTCAGGATGCGCACAGCAACAGATGGTTGACGGTGGCGAAACAGTCCGGCGGTGCTTCGCAGAGGCGGATCTACAGGGAGGGCAAAGCTCTACGTGTTGCAAGAAGCCTTACCCTGTCATGTAAATCCCTCCTCTCCCTTGCTGCTGTAGCCAGTAAGCAACGCCAAGATGTTGCTGTTCCCTGTGAGGATTGGCTAAAACGGTGCAGGAGAGGAGTGATTTCCACTGCAAGGTCAGGCTTCTTGCAAAACTTAGAGCTTTGCCCTCCCTTAGATCTGCCTCTGGCGCTTCACCCTCAAACCTCTCCCAACCCACGCAGAAGGCTTCTGATCCCTGCCTTTTATCCTGCCTTCCAGCCAATCAGCACAGTGCTGAGTCATGGCTGGGTCTTCCTGCCAAACTGCAGGTGCACCTCTCAGGCACAGGTGCATTCAATCGCCTCACTCAGGCCCTGCAGTTTTCCAGAGCAAAAGTAAACCAGGGCTGATTGCCAGAATCAACCCAAAATCCTAACAGTTCCAGCCCCGGGGTCAGGGCAATGCAGCTCCGAGGTAAGGAAACAAACGTTCCCTTCCCTTGAGGGGGCCTCTGTGACTCCCGCTCCACTGCAGGATGCAGCACATGCCCCATTGGCACAGATAGGTCAGTCCTGGAAAGTTGGTTAGGATATTGCACCCTGGATCTCTGCCCCCTTCTTCTGGTTGCTGGCTGTTCCCCACCATCTACCTCTCCTACCCCATAATTCTAGGCTGTTGCTTTGTATTGGAAAGTTCAATGTCTATGTTACAGGCATTGGGTGAAACTCAGACATTTCATGAATGCCTGCCAAAGTAATGGAAGGCGCTTATTTTATTCTGACCTCACATGTATTATTTAGGGATTGTACAGAGTGCCGAGGTGTTCTCTGGGAGTCCGAGGCCGGCTGGAAAGCCTTTCAGAGGGTCCTGGAGGCTGGCAGCCCCTCCACGACCCTGCAGGCTGCAGCAATGAGCTCTGATTCACAATCGGAACTCACTTCCTGTATGCAATTAATTGCAAACAGGAAATGAATCCCAGTTGAGAATTGCAGCTCCTTTCTGCAGCACGCAGGGTCGTGGAGAGGGTGCAAGCCTCCAGCACGCTCCGGAAGGCTTCCCTGCCCACTGAGGTCCCGTCCATGCTCCTGGGTCCCCGCAGCGCCTCGGCAGCCACGGAACGGAACGGACGGGCAGCCAATCACGCGTAAGTCCCGCCCAGCGTTCCCATTCTTCATTACCAGATGACATCACTGAGCACAATCCTAACCTGGCGTTAGGCTGGCACAGTTAGGCCTCAAGAAGTTTGGCTAGCACAAGGGACACGGTAAAGTGCATTTGGATCACTCTTCAAGGGGGGAAGCGCAAATCTGACTCCGAGAGTGGTCCAAACGTGCTTTTTGGTGGCCCTTGATCCAGCCAAACCTTGCTGGCCTAACTGTGCCGGCCTAGCTACAAGTTAGGATTGTGCTTTGAGTGTAGTAGACCACGGTGTACCTATCAAAGCTCATTCATGAGATATGCTTTGGCCTTCCGATGTGGGGTGAGGGAAAGCCGTTTGTATTTCCCTTCTTTGGATTTTGAGGGCATCTTCATTGATTCAAATGCATTTAATTTTCAGCTGGTCCCCTTTTGCCTTCTCTTCCACACCCGAGACATTCACAGGTCTGTAAAAATAGTGTTAAAGAAGCTCAAAGATGATTCATAGCATCATAGTGTGAAAACACAGTGGGAAGATTCTTCCAGATGACATGGTGTCCTCCTTTTCTCTCTTGGAGGGATCACACCCCAAAGTGCAGGTTTTTGTACTGTACTCATTCAGAAGTATCCTTTATTGACATAAGCAGATATCTTCAGTCATTATGATCTGGTAACGTTTTGCTTGTTAAGCTTGGTGTGGATGTGTTAGTTGTATTTTTGAAAAAGATTAATGTTTAAAAAATAAAGGACCCAAATACTTTCATTTCACATGTTGTTTCCTCTATAGCAGGGTTCTCCAAATGAACCCTGGGCCCGGGGCCCACATCCAGCCCGCCACAAGATTTTATCCAGTCCGCAACAAAATATTTGATATTTTTATTCATTATATATCATTTCTCAATTTAAACATGGCATTGTTTCTTTCTAAATGTCACATTTCTCTTTTGTTCTGAATCACATCGTGCCGATTACAAAGAAGATCCATGTGAAACTGATTCATTCATTAATAGTTAATCTGTGGAACTCTTTGCCACAGGAGGTGGTGATGGCATCTGGTCTGGATGCCTTTAAGAAGGGATTGGACGGATTTCTGGAGGAAAGGTCCATCATGGGCTATAGGCAATGATGGATTGTGCAACCTCCTTACAAAGGTGGTGGGCTACTGGTACCGGGTGCAAGGGAGTGGCGACAGGATGCAAGCATCTTGTTGTCTCATGCCTCCCTGGGGCACCTGGTGGGCCGCTGTGAGATACAGGAAGCTGGACTAGATGGGCCTTTGGCCTGATCCAGCAGGGCCCTTCTTATGTTCTTATGTTCTTATTTAAATTTCATTCATTCATTCACTAAAAAATTAGTTTTAGAATTTTTTTGGCTCATGAGAAGCTGTAAAATATGCGCTGTGGCCCTCTTACCGGAAAGTCTGGAGACCCCTGATCTAGAGGAATGTACAGGCCTGAGGATCCTTCTTGTAGAAAATCTGGCTCACAGTGATTGGATGGGCTGAATGAGTGCACCTCGCCCCAGAGGAAATCCTGTACGTACATGCACACTGTGCCTTTCTCAGCATTCAATTTCTAAAGTGAGAGTCGCTTCAGGCTCTCCTCAGCCTCAAAGGCATACCTTCAAAATCTGGACTCCTTGAGGAGCGCTTTGTTGTTCTTGTGACTTCCAAACCCTCCTGCAGACTCCAGGCAAGTTCTGGCGTTTGCTTTCACACATCTATAGCCCACCACTGTCCCCGCCTAGCCAAAACCCAACCAGTTTGGATAGTTTTCTGGTTTTGGAAAGCGGCCTGGAAGGAAGGGTGTACCCCAATCTCATCCGCACCGTGAGAGCAAAGTGCCGCAAGCCCAAACTTGCCACGCCAGCAAGGGCAGGGAAGTGTCAGGAGGAAACGGGCTTTGCATTTTCCTCGCTTGTAAAGGTTCGAGTCGTTGGGGCTTGGCATGAAACCGTGCCTGGTTCGCAGTTTCTTTTCCAAATGGCCGGCAACCAATTCCAGGTCGGCAGGGCGCCTTCTTAAGAGGCAGCGCATGTTCATCTATCACCGGTGTGTATCTATCACCGGGCAGTGCGAGTTCATAAAGCCCATCAAACGTGAAATCAGTCGAGGGCTCCTCTGCATCTGACAGACAGCAGGTTCAAGCTGTTGCAGAAGCTGCAGAGGTGACCTTCCCTGTCTGCGGAGTGGGAAGGTTGAGAGCAAATTAAATCAACAAGCGGAGGGTGGGAGGGAAGGCGGGAGGGAGAGACTGCTGCTGGTTTCCATCTCGCTGGGTGGAATCCTAACAGCCTTGTTAAATTTGATTGATAAAACAATATAGGAGAAACGCCTTAATCCTAGCTCTTCCTTTCATCCTTCTGGCAGGTAAAAGGCACAAACCAAGGAGGGCCTTTAGGATTTCCAAGATCAAGAGACGAGGGCCGCAGGCGTATCTTATGCCTCCTTGTGAAAAAAACACTTAAGAAGAGCCCTGCTGGATCAGAGCAAGGATCCTTCTAGCCCAGCATCCACAGGCATAGCTAAAGAAGTGCAGGGGGGTGCAATTGCACCGGGCAACAAGCTTTAGGGGGGCATGAAGCTGAGCTCGGCACTAGTGGCCAAAATTGTGAAAACCTTTGTATGTATGAATAATACCATCTTGTTATATATCATGGAAAAGGTAATTTAATGCAAGAATGCAATGGAACAAACCAGCATGTAATACCTTTATCAAACGTTATGACCCCAAAACAGAGAAAACGAAAATACAACTGTGATGTCACTTCCTGTTGTGATGTCACTTCTGGGGCAACATTTTGCCCCCTGCCCTGGGCTACACTTTCATGTGCTACGCTCCTGCCAGCCTCCTCTTCCCAACAGTGGCCAGCCAGGTGCTTTCAGATCAGCCGATCATGAAGGCAACAGCAAGAATGCAGACATGTTGCCTCTCTCAAGTTCATGATGAATAGTTGTTAACAGAGCTAACAGGGCCTTTGAAACCACTCAATGTTGTCATCGGGCGGCAGGGTTGGGGCTCCTTCTTTTGGAGGCAGTGATGTCATGCAGGGGGAACGCGGGGGAACTCAGTTCCACTAGTTAAAATTAGGGCTGACTCCGCCCATTTCACTCTCCCTCCCCCCCTCCCAATTCCTCTGCAAAGAGCTTTTCTTCTTGGTTGGCCAGCACTCAGAGGGTTAAAGGGAGCGACTCCGGATTCCTAGGGGGGTGAAGGTGGAAGGGCTGCAGTGGGGAAGTCCCGTACTGCACAGCCCCCTTCCCCGCTCCCTCCAGCCACACACATGGAGTCAGCAGCCATTCTGGTGTGTCTGCAGCCCACTGGGGAGAAGGGGCGTCCTGGGGGTGCGGTGGCGAATTGAGGGGGGCCCTGGAGGGACGGCCTTATGATGTCACTTTCGGTGGGCGGGTCCTGACACGTGCCAATCAAAAGTGAGTTCCTGTTCTTAAATCATTTAGATGACACCACTGTTTGGAGGCTCATGATGTCAGGAAGCCCCCAATGCTGTGGCTTATGTTTGCAGGCTTAAATTTGCTGTGCAAGCAACGTGCAGCCAAAAAACTGGCAAGGCTTCTCCCAACTCAGTCACCTAGGGAACGGTGGGCACAATTGCTCTGGCAAACGAGGGTTTTAGTTTCCTTGAGGCCGTTGGGACCTGAGGCCTCTTGCATCGATTAAATTCAAGTGCCACAATACTGGCCTGCATCATGCTTTTTTTTAATGCACCCAGCACCATGTACGTGTGCAAGCAAATGTATCACACATAAATAAAAACTACATGTGAGGCAACTGTGGAATGCCAGGAGCTGGCTCTTCTAGTGAAAATAAAAACACCTGGCTGGGGGGGGGGCGGTGCATGGGAACGCTGGTTGTGGTGGAGCGTAGCTGGTCGTTTGATCCGGATATGCTGGAAGGTGCTGTTGGGAATGAGTGCCGTTTCGGTCCTGCTCCCATGTTGGTTCTGCTTTGGTTTTGGTAGTCTTTGGATCAACTGTTAATGGATTGCTGCATTTCCGCGTAGTGCTGGCATGCAGTAGCACAGCTGTAGAGAGCAGCACAGTACATATGGCAGTAAGTATTGCAGGCGCTGCCATGTGCCACATCAGCAGCCCCTCCCACTCGCCATCGGGCTCATTCAGCAACTGCGTGGCCATCGCTGTCCGGAATGGCTCCGACAGTTAGTGGGAGGGGCTGCTTACACAGCACGTTGCAGCGCCTGCAGTACTTACCGTGTCAGTCCCCCTGAAGCTACACTACAGCTGTCCTGAGGGCACAGTCCTAACCAACTTTTCAGCACGGTCATAGTTGTGCCAGCAGGGCATGTGCTGCATCCTGCAATTGGGGGGGGGGCAATCACGGAGGCCTCCTCAAGGTAAGGGGATGTTTGTTCCTTTACCTCGGAGCGGCATCAACCTTACCCCACTGCCAGAGCCATGACATCACAGTGCCCCTAACGCCACCACCTCACCCCCTGTGCTGCCCTGCCAAACGCCCATTGTCGGCGGGCACTCCATTGTGGAGCACAAGAGTGCCCATCACTCCACTGGTGTCCATGGCAGGCATGACGTCATGCTCCCCCCCCCAAATGCTCTGCCCCTGCCTGGTGTTGGAAGATTGGTTAGGATTGCGCCCCGAGACATTTTGTGTGACGCGTTGAATTGCTGGCGCTTTGTTTCTTGGGAACATTCCCTTTCCAAACTTGGGGAGGTGTTTGGAAATGGACCCTAAAGAACTTGCTTGCGTTCGGATGACGATGTTGTTTGGCTGCGTACCGCTGTTCTCCGCGCGGCGGTTTATGACGGATATGCTGCTTGATGTCGCTGATATTGTTTGGAGCTGCTCTGTGCACCGGCGTGCCTGCAGAAGAGCAGCAGACCAATCTGAAATGAAATCAATCAAAGCGCGACGTGGACAAGTTCAGAAAGCAGCAATGAGCCTGCCGGGACCTGGATTGTACATCGGAGGTGCGCATGACCCCCAAGGGCAGTGATGTCATGCAGGGGGGACACGGGGGAACTCAGTTCCACTAGTTAAAATTAGAGCTGACTCCGCCCACTTCACTCTCCCCCCTCCCCCCTCCCAATTCCTCTGCAAAGAGCTCTTCTTCTTGGTTGGCCGGCACTCAGAGGGTTAAAGGGAGTGACTCCGGATTCCTAGGGGGGCGAAGGCAGTGATGTCATTCAGGGGGAACGGACCAGAATGGGCGTTCCGGATCCTAACGGGCTCCGTGGCTGGTTCCGGGTTCCCGACAAGTGCCAATCAAAAGTGAGTTCCTGTTCCTAAATCATTTGAATGACACCACTGCCCCCAAGGGTATCTTACAGCAGCACTGTCCCTTCTCACCGATGCCTCCGTGTCTATCTAGACATTCCTCTAAGCAAGGAATGCGGTTCATGCGCTCTGTTTTAATTCAGTAATCGCAGTTGGATCCCTTTGGCCAACCCTTTGAGGTGTAGTTAATCTTTTGCCACGTTTATGGTCCCACTCCAGATTGGGATTTCTTAGCTGCTGTTTGCCTGGGGGACAGAGAAACTCATAATGGCATGGAGAGCTGTTTTCATTATCAAAAAGCAGCTGTACCACAGGCAGAGGCAGATCTAAGGGGGGGCAAATCTGTAAGTTTTGCAAGAAGCCTTACCCTGTCATGTAAATCCCTCCTCTCCCTTGCTGCTGTAGCCAGTAAGCAACGCCAAGATGTTGCTGTTCCCTGTGAGGATTGGCTAGAACAGTGCAGGAGAGGAGTGTTTTCCACTGCGAGGTAAGGCTTCTTGCAAAACTTACAGATTTGCCCCCCCCTTAGATCCGCCTCTGACTACAGGGGAAGAGGGAGATCAGTGGCCTTTTGAGGGGGGGGGGCTTTAGCTGGCTTTTTTTTGCCTTGACAGTGCAATAAGACTTATTCATCAGCCCCAGGAAATGTGTGTGAAATTCACTGGCAGAGAACATCCTACAGTCGCTGTAGGATGAGAGTCGACAACCCGACAGTCGTTGTGACATATGGAAGGATTCCTTGCAGAGTCATGTGCCTGCCCACCCCCCCACCCCACCATACTCTTATCGACCTCCAGTTGAGATTTCATCTGGCTGTTCCTCAGCTGCACAGGTAGTTAGATGAACAAGAAATGGATGCAAACTGGTTGATTTAGAGATTTGGGGAAGAGGGAACCCCGAGGAGGGATTTATTTCGATGGTAGCGCTTAGGAATACGTAGCTCCTTCCAACAAGCACAGAGCTACTTCCTCCACTGGATTGAAAACAACGATCCCAGACGGTCAAAGCATCGAGACCACCCGCTGTGCAATGTCGGGGCTGATCGAGCCATCAGACCTCAGAAGAGCTGGCCTCTCTGGGAAGTCAGCCCAATTCTGGCTGGGCCTGTGGGGTGGAACTCGCCATTGGCTCCCTTGGAGGTCTTGTTGGGTCCATCACTCTGCCTCGCTGCCTCGGTTGTGTTGGGTGTAAAATGGGCACGGCCTTGACCACCCTCATGTGGCTATTGGGAGAGGACACAATCTGTTAGTGCGCAATCCCAGGCACCCTCTTGCGTTGACGCAACACTGTTGCATCGGTACATCAGATGTTGCGCTGAAGCGGGGACCTCAAGTGGCACCCCCACGTCAGGGCGGAGTCTCCGAGATTTGCAGTTGCTCTAGCGCTGGTCTGGGAGCACGGGCGGAGATCCGCCCATGCACCCCTCAATCGTAGCTGGTGCAGGGGCAGCTCTGCCCGGGAGGACGGTTCTGGGCCGGGGGTGGGTGGGTGGGCCGGAGAGGTGGTGGGTGTTGGACGCGGCTGTTAGGCCACATCCAAGGCCACATCCCCAGGCCGTTGCAGCCCCAATTTGGGCCATGCAGTCTCCTTGGATCTGCGCCTGTGATGTCACAGGCACAGATCTGAGGAGCACATGGGGGAGGCCAGGTGCAAGGGCATGAATGTGCCCTTGCACCAGGGAGGCTCCAACCTCCCGGTACACTGTGCTGGATGCAGCGCAGGCCCACTGCCTGCCTGCCCGCCCGCTCCAGCGCAGCCTAGGATTGCGCTGCCCATGCATGCAATGGGATTTATCAATCCTCACCCCACTTAGGCTCACCAGTACCCTAAGCTGCCTTGGACAGTGCTGGCACTGCAGGGAGGCGGCAGGGTAAGTAGTGCAGGGGGTGCAACGTGCTGTGTAAGCTGCCCCTCCCACTTGCCGTCAGGACTCTGTAGCTGTCACTGCTCAGGATGGCTCCAGTGGGGCGGGGGATGGTCCGCTGACTCATGGTGCTGCCTGCAATTCTTAACGTGCCACCCCCCTTGCAGCTATGCCACTGGCCTTGGAGCAAGCCAGGCCAATGCAAAACCATCACTTCAGGGTCTGATCTAGAATTTCAAACTCAAAACGTAATTGTTTTCGCTCCAGAACTGGGGTGTGAGACTGTCGGGGACCAGAGTTGCACGCTGCACAGGCCATGAAGTGGAATGTTCTTGGCGTGACCCCTGGAAATGAAGGGGAGCCTCCCAAGAGCACGACCATTGCCTGGTGCCCCTCCCATCCAGCAGCGTCATGCAGCTGGAACGCTGGGCGGGAGGAACGGGTGAGCGGCAGCCCGCCTGTTGCGTTCTGGTCCGTTTCACCGTCTTCCCCGCCCCCGCTGCCGCTCACCCGTTCCTCCCGCCTAGCATTCCGGCTGCATGACGCCGCTGCTCCCATCCCTTTCAGGGGACTGCCCCTGATTGTCTCCTCTCCCTCCAGCCTCTTCCAGCTGTGTCTCAAGCCCCACAGGAGCACTTCTCAGGGGTTTGAGAACGGGGATTCTCTCTGGCTGGGTGTCCAAAGTCTCTGCTGGAGGTGCGGCTGAAGACGGGATTTGCTCAAAATGGATGTTGGAGTCCAATGCCGGACATGGGAACCACGTTTTCCAGGAGGAATTAACACGCTTTGAGAGTTGCAGCCTTCTAGGAGGAAAGAGACCAGTGATGTCATTCAGGGGGAACGGACCAGAACGGGCGTTCCGGATCCTAACGGGCTCCGTGGCTGGTTCCGGGTTCCCAACAAGTGACAATCAAAAGTGAGTTCCTGTTCCTAAATCATTTGAATGAAACCACTGAAAGAGACTGTCCTGGGGCTCAACCCAAGACTCTCATTAGTCATTTCTTGAGTTTTTTACTTTCCCCCCTTTGTTGTTGACACCTGAAAAGTGAAGTCCTGTCGCTTTTCTTTCGAGCAACCTAATCTAAAACATTCATGACCCTGGCAGGCAGCCTCGCCTGCTGAACACAACGGGCTCGCGTCCATTATCCTGCTGCAAACAGCTGAAATTTATGGAAATTAATTTTCTTTGCAGGGCCACTCTGGGAGGTGCCCCAGGTTCTGGCTGAAAGGCAGGTGATGGATCTGAAACTCTTAGAAGCATTGCCCAGAAAGCTCCTCTTCCTGTCTGAGGGCTGCTATTGCTCCTTCTTCTGGTGCAGGGCTGGGGACCAGGAGAAACCGAGCTTGAGGACCTCTCCGACAGCAAGAGCAGTAGAGCTGCCTTCTTCCCCAAGGACCTGAACTGTGAAGACAGTTTGGCTCTGCAAGTTGGGCAAACTGAGATATTTGCATTGGGGCACGTGTTGCTGTCTACTCTAGCCCAGCTATTTTCAACCAGTGTGCCGTGAATGGTTCGTAGATGTGCCACAGGAGTTTAGGGGAGGGTGATTTGTAATAGGGCCATGGGGGGGGGGAGTGAGCCCTCCACAAGCAGCCTGCTTGTCAATTGTCAACAAACTGATGGTGTGCCTTGACAATTTTAGTGCCTGGTCAGTGTGCTGTGAGATGAAAAAGGTTGAAAATAGCTGCTCTCTTTCCCAAGGCCAACTTACAAGACAGTTACATTAAGGGTAGCTCAAATGCAACTTTACCTGGGGGCAAATCCTACTGAACACAGTGGGGGCCCAATCCTATCAGTGGCTAGCAGTTCCGGAACGAGTGTTCCAGCCAGTGGTGGGATTCAAATAAATTAACAACCGGTTCTATGTCCTTCAGGGTGGCCTTCAGGGCCATCCACTGCCTTTCTTCCCTCTCCCAACCTGCAGAACTACCCTCTCCCGTTTCTGCAGAACTGGTGAGAACTGGCTGAATTTCACCACTGGTTCTAGCAGCATGGATGTTCCATAAGGTGATATGCTGGTGGCCACCGCCAAAAGCATCAAGTGGCCAGCTCCATGGGGCAACAGACTCTGGAAGCCAGCTACCCCGGGTAGGCTTGTGCAGGGGTTGGGAGGGAGGCAGGGGTAAGCAGAACGGGGTGGGGGTGGGGCAGGGAGGAGGGCAGATCGGTCCCAGGAAAGGGGTGGGTTCCACAGCAGCAGGGCCCGCTGAATCGAAGCCCTTCCCCAGGCTCAATCTGCCATGTGCCCTTGTGCCAGTGATTCAGCTGGCACAGGTCCAAGTTGACGTATTGCGGCTTCTGAGACTTGCCCCCAAGGAGCTCGCTGGAGGGCAAAACTCCCCCACCAGAGCAGGTGATGCCACACTGGAACCAGCCCGCAGTCAGGATTCTAGAGGGGGGTGGGCAACTATTTTTTTTTTCAGGGTGGGCAATTAGGTTGGGTATATATCCTGGTTTTTCAAAAATGTGAGGGTGGGCAAACTGCTGACTCCCAGTGGGCAATGCCCACCCTGGCCTCCCTCTAGCTAAGGGGCTGATTGGCACTGCTGGGGAGGTGGCGGAAAGGGGGACTGTCTTGGGGGGAGGGGGGAGTGGAAAGCAGAATGGGGGAGTGAGGGGTGGATCCTGATGCTAGCAACGTGCCCTGGTTCCCTGCCACACTCCTTACTCTCCTTGGGCATGTGCCAACAAAATGGCTGGCCCTGATCCGAGGAGACCCATTTGGGCAAAAGAGGCTTGCCCCAGAACAAAAGTTCCCTTATCATGAGACCTCCATGCCCCGACCCCCCCCCC
>JAJKFI010000424.1:14864-34482 GCA_029204185.1 Lerista edwardsae
GTGGGTCGTGGAAAGCTGGGAGCAGCCATCTTGGAAACTGCAGACCTTACTCTTGTTATATTCCTTTTGTGAGTGTTGTTTAAATTTTCAAGTGAAAATTTTTTTTTTAATTGTATTTAGTTCAGTGCTTTTACATCATATTTTGTCCTAATCTTGCTTTTTGTCAGGGGTGTTTCCTGGTTGTACCATGGCTGCAGTCCAAGAATGCCAATTTGCATTTCAGGAGTGTCATTTTATTATGTTACAACGACAGCATTTCCTGCTTGACGATGTCACTTCCAGCTATGACATCACTTTCAGGTTAATGGACGTCACATAATTTCCAGTGGGCACTGACATGAGTGCCATTCTGAAAAATGGGTGCTGGTCTAAAAAGTTTGAGAACTGTGAACGAATCCTCTGCGCTGGGAAAGCCTTAAGATTTCCATCCTTCCTCCTCCCCAATACAGGCTTTGAACCGTTAACTGCTGCACAGTAGGAATAAATTCCACTAGTGTAGCTCTCTTCATCATTGCATTCCCAATCTACACCTGTTGAATTTCTGCTATGCAGCTTAGTGCCTCTATTGGGAGGAAAAAAGATGCAATCCTAGCTGATCATGCAATCTCTCTTAATCTGGCTCGCCTCCTCCCGCCTTGGCAAAGAAAGGCACGTACTCAGTGGTGGGATTCAAATAAATTAACAACCGGTTCTATGTCCTCCTTTCGTTGTACTGCTTCTTACTACAGCACTACTTTTTTGTATATCAATAAATTAGAAACAGGTTCTGCAGAATTGGTGAGAACTGGCTGAATTCCACCACTGCACGTACTGTATATTTCACAACATTCTTACCTAGAAGCACTGAAATGCAGTTCATGTTTGTGAAGCCCTTTTGCACTATAGGACTTAAAAGCATTTGCAGAAGTGCTGATCGGTGTTCTGCTTGCAGGCAGCTAATAATTCATAGAGAATTGTTGGAAGGCTCTGCTGCTTTTCCCCGTTCGTGGTGAAAAATCGTTGAAGAGCCTTCGCCGTGGCAAAGGCCCCAGTCAGTGAAGCCGAGTTCTTGCTTCTTGAAGAGGTAGGAAAGGAGGGAGCATCTCTTGGGAAACGGTGTCAGAAATTAGGCACGGTCGAAAATGCAGGGGTTGCAAGAAAGCGGCAGCTTTTCAGAAGCCAAAGTGTACGCAGCACGGCCAGGAGGAGGGAGAGAGAAAGGGGCAGGGGGTGCTCCACGGAGAAGGAAAGGAGAGAGAGGACGGAAGGATTAAAAAGGAGGAAAGTGGGCTTATTTTTGGCATGTTTAGTTCACCTCTCTGCAGGGGCTGCACAGTCATCTTGCTTAGGGCACAGCCTCTTAGGACACAATCCTAACCTGGAGTTAGGCCAGCAGAGTTAAGCCAGCAAAGTTTGGACGGCACAAGGGCCTCTGTAAAGCACGTTTGGACCACTCTCAGGGCGCAATCCTATGCAGCGCCGGAATGGCGAGGCTGACTTGGCAGCACCATATCTGACCTTGCATAGGAGAGGCTGGAGCCTCCCCACACACACACGTCAAGGGAGCATGCACTCCCTTACCATAGGGGAGGCTCCAGCCTCCCCATGTGCTCCTCGGATCTGCGCTTGCTAAAAAGCAGGCGCAGAACTGAGGAGACTGCACGGCCCGAATTAGGGCCACATGGCTTCATGGACAGGATGTGGATGTGGCTGTATGGCCACCTCCCAAGCCCCCCCCCATGTCCAGTCCAAGTCCTGCCCCCAGCCTCCCTCCCTCCTACCAATCCCCGTCCTGATATGGGATAGAGCCTCCCTTGTGCCATCCGGCTTCAATTGGCGCGAGGGAGGCTCTCCGTCGGCACTCTGAAGCTGATGCTACGAGTATCGTCGGCTTCAGAGCTTTAGCGCCAACGTGGGGGTGCCACTTGGCTAAGCATGTAGCGGTGACGCAATGACGTTGCAATCTAGGATTGCGCTGCCTGAGTCAGAGAGGCCAGCACACAGACGTATGCCATCCTCCCCGACTCCGAGAGTGGTCCAAACGTGATTTATGGTGGCCCTTGTGCCACCCAAACTTCGCTGGCCTAACTGTGCGGCCTAACTCCAGGTTAGGATTGCACCCTTAGTCCCTGTATCCTACGGGAACTAAGAGCTCAGTCCTATCCCTGCACCAGTCAGGAGCGTGTAACATGGCTGCTGGAGCACATACTGCATGCTGTTGGGGGGTGGGGTTCAGCAAGATGCCCGAGAGTAGTAAATAAACCTATTTTTGACCTCCCTCCCCATAGGCCATTTGGCCTCAAAATGTCTTACATTTCAAGACAGACGGGGGGTGTCAGTGTCAAGAGGGGCTGCCTGCATCACCTGCTTGTGTGTTTGCCCTTCGTTCCTTCCTTCATTGGGTTGCATTAAAGGTGGACAGGACTCCCCCAAAGCAATATATGTGAGTGGTTTTAGCCAGTGGAGTATCGTGGGTGGAGCCACGTCCAACATTACTGCAAGTGTTTCGGGGTGCTGAATAGCAGATCTGTATTGATGCACGCGGGGAGCCAAGGGTGTCGCGGCACCGGACAGGCGAGGGGAAAGAAGATTAAGGTGGCAAGGGCCATTCAGACCTGTTCTTCCAGGGATATGAGGCTGTGGAAATCCCCACTTGACATGAGATTAAGAGGGGCCGAGGGGCGGCAGATTTAGCAGTCTGATGGCGTTTGTGGATTAAGCTGTTTTCTGCCTTCTGCATTCTTCCCAGTTTTGCATCACCCGCCCTGAGAATGAATGAAATCAGCAAGGGGTTGGGAGGAGGGGGATTACCGTATGGGGCAGACAATGAGCGGGGAAGGCGGGGCCTCCACCGCCAGTGGGGGAGCGTTGTGTGTGTACCGGCAGAGGATGCCAAGATCTTAATCCCCCTCTGTTAATTACGGGCTGGATAGGTAGCGGTCAGGGCACGGGAAAGAAGCCGAGGACAGACCGCTGATTCTCCGAAGCGGTGGAAGGAACAGTGTGAGGGGATTGTTCTAGGAAGGACACAGAAGTGAGAGAGAGAGAGAGAGAGAGAGAGAGAGAGAGAGAGAGAAAGAGAGAGAGAACACGCAGGCAGCTCCTGCCAGGTTCCTCAAAGTCGGCTCCTTGCATCTCCCAGGCCCCTTTATCCCCCTTCTTTTGCTAGCCAGCCCTTAAAAAATGGGGCCTGGCTCCCTCCAGACTACTGTGCTCCTTGGCAGGGATGTCATGCACCCACTACGCATCACTACGCGAGTACCAGTTCCTAGAAGTTGAGCTGGCCCCGCCCACTCGAAGCTGGCCCGTGCTATTTAACCAGGGAACAGTTGAAGCAAAATATGTATATACACATCTCTAGAAAGCAAAGCAATAGGAGTTAAATCAACACTAACCACAAGCTGAAGTTATTACAAACATGATCACATCCATGGCAACAATCATGACATCACTTCCGGCTTATCACGTCACTTCCGGTGGGCGGACCCCGACAAGTGCCAATCAAAACTGAGTACCTGTTCCTAAATCATTTGGATGACACCACTGCTTCTTGGCCTCCCTTCCTCCTTTCCCTATGTGATAACAATGTGATAACATAAACCATATTGAGCAGGAGGTGTGAACTGATGGTTGAGCCGCTGGTAGTGCCTGAAGCTAAGCAGGAGAATCTGTGGTCAGTTTTTGGATGGGAGACGGAATGCCAGGCTGGGACAAGCTGCAGTACCTGTTGTGGCAGAACGGGGTCACTGTGGAGCTGATGATGCGGTGAGAAGGCCAGCCGGGAAAAGAACTGAGTCCAGCCTTGAGGACCTATCCAGGCTGGACTTACAATCACCTGCTGAAGCTCACTGTCATAGGCCAGAGGAGAGAACCACACTGTGAAAGCTACATCTGGGACTCAGGAGTCGGTGAATTGCAGAATAATGTATATTTGTAAAAAATAAATAAATGGTGGTTTAGACTAACCTGCCCATGTAAGCCACCTTGGGCATTTGCTTCAGCATGGGAAAGGCGGGGTATAAATTCTTCAAAAATAAAATAAATAAATATTGGATTAAAGCTGGCCCAGGTTGGGGACACCCACCACATCCAAAAAAACCCTTCCCAGGCTTGATCTCTCTGTGCAGCTCAACGTACCTAGGTTTTGCCCCATAGCGGCTGACCCTTACTCCAAGGAGACCTCCAGCAGCCAAAACTAGGCTGCACCAGCACCACTGCATCATCACGTGGTGGTTTGGGTAGGATTGAGCTCAGCGGTGGGATCTAACTGATCCAGGAACCGGAACAGTGAGCAGGACTCACCTTTGATTGGCAGCCAGTCTTGTTGGTTCCGCCGCCTTCCTGCCCGCCGCGTGGGCTGCCCCGGTGGACACGCCCCACCGCCGCTCACTTGGGCACCTGGCATGCCCCCCACCTGTTCCCCCTGGCAAGCAGGCGCCCCCTCAGAGGCCAGGGGCGCGTCACAGTGCCGCATCCATCACGGAGGCAGCGACGAATGGTGGCGGGTGGGCGGAGCTATCCCTAATTAGGTTCAGGAATGGCCGTTCCGGCGCGTTCCCCCTGGATGACACCACTGATTGAGCTGTGTAGAGAGCTATGGTTGCAGTATTTTGGTGGTCCAAGCAGGAAACGTGTATTACCAGCAGTATTGTGGTCGGGAAAGCCAGTTAAGATCCTGCAGACTTTCCCCATCACCCACTGTGTCCCACTCTGGCTGTGCCCCTAACTTGCTGTATTCCATACTGATTTTACCTGTAGCTCTCCAGATTTCGTACAGTTTGACCAACTGAAATTTGCAAAGGAGCATCAAGCCCTGCTTTCCGGTCTGATAGGGTGGCCACTTGGAAATGGCAGTTTGTCAGATGATCTTGGTTGAGGCATCATGAGAAGCCACAGGCTGGCTTTATGTGACGTGAGGCTCACCAAACTCTTATCCCTAACTCTCTAGTTTTCTACATGCAAGGCCATTTTGTTTGTTTTAAACAGGGGAGCATTCAAGTAGGTAAGCCATCCACACCCACAGCCCAAAATCATACCAAATCTTTTCTAAGATTTCCCTCTTGATTTGGTCACATGTTTGAGCTCAGGCATGGAATACAAGGGAGCTGGGACTCCCAGCGGCATCCAGGAATCCACATCTCTGCCTGCAGGATGCAATTTTCCATGCTAGCATGTATTGAACTACAGAGCAATAATATGTGGCATGGATTAAACGTATCCTTCCGATCCCTGGCAGCCTAATTCAGTTCTGCTCCTGAATACAGAGAGACTTGGCACCATCTCCACCCCTTTCAGCATTTGTGCAATAAAATCAGGACCCCTCATGGCTCTACACCGGGGTAACAAATGCCCAGGAGCCAGATGCAGCCCACGGAAACTCGTTACTTGATCCTCAGGCTCTTCCAGAACCACCATCTGCTGCTCTCACTGCTGAAAGGGCGGCCCGCACGATAATTGGGCTCTCCCATATCTTGAAAATGTGATCAGGATGTGAATAGTTTCTCTTCTATTTGCAGCTAATGAGTTCTAAACAGAGGCAGATCTACAGGGAGGGCAAAGCTCTAAGTGTTGCAAGAAGCCTTACCCTCTCATGTAAATCCCTCCTCTCCCTTGCTGCTGTAGCCAGTAAGCAACGCCAATGTTGCTTTTCCCTGTGAGGATTGGCTAGAACGGTGCAGGAGAGGCGTGATTTCCACTGCAAGGTGAGGCTTCTTGCAAAACTTAGAGCTTTGCCCTCCCTTAGATCTGCCTCTGGTTCTAAAGCAGAAAAAAGTCCTGATTTCTGGTCATGATCCGCCTAGTGACATCACTTCCTGCTTAATGACATCACTTCCGGCTCTCGGCACGCATCATCAGTGCTATTTGGCCCCTTGTATGAAATGAGTGTGGCGCCCCTGGTCTACCCATAGCAAGCTTAGCTCTGGGCTCCTTCTGTCATTCACTGTGCCCCCATCCCATCTTTGCTCACCACCAAAGGATGCACCGGCCTGGTCTCCTCCAACTCCGGCCTCTTGTTTTATGGCGCAATGAGAGCGTCTGGGCCAGAGTGGGAGGGGCACCACTTCAGCCAGTAGCCCGGAGGTCGGTTCTCTTCCATCAAAGCCTGGGCTCCTCTTGCTGTTCCATTCGGGATGGTTTCCTTCCACCTCCTCCTGCTGCTGCTCCACCTGCTTCTCATTTGCTGTACTTTAAAACTTGCCTAGAATCAGCCGTTGACATTTAAAGCCAGAGGGCCCCCCCCCCCGTCTCCGAGGCTGCTTTGTACCCTCAAGCCCATTCATCCAACAATTTGGCACTGGGTCAGTCGATGCCAAGTAAACGTTCCCATTTCCATGCGCTGTGAGAGTGAGCGATGTTCTAATCACTCTTCTCAGCTGGAGCACTGCTATCAAACGAAGCGCTCCAGCTGATTGTCAGCCATGCAGAACCTGAGTGGGGCATGCCGGCATCCTTTCCCCTGCCTGAAGAATCCTTGGGTGCACCTCTCAGATCAGATTAGATGATGGGCAAGAACTGAGAAAGTCGGCCGAGCATCATTTGTACCCCTTGCTGCTTCTCCTTTCCTTCCATCAGCTTTGTCAGTTGTTCCTCAGACTATTGAAGGGTATGTAAATCCAGTCCTGTTACCCGACCCGAGGTACGCTAATGCCAGCAGCGTTTATTCAGTGTTGACAGAGGTGCACTCTGCACATGTTCAGAGGCCTTTTGTTTATTAGTATTACTTCACACCTTCCAGGGCTGAATCCTTTCTCAAAGGCAACTTTGTCTGTCAGACCCCTGCAAGAAAAAATGGTGATGGGATTTTACTTAAGGGGCTTTCCAAGTTTTCATAGTTTACTGTCCTTGCAAAACTCCTGTAAGACAGGCTAGTAGTATTCCCATTTTTTTTAATGCTGTTTGAGAACTGTGCCTTGGAAAGACCGGGTAGGATCCTGGTACAAGTCTCTGTCATTGGGGTCTTCCCCTTTCCTCCTTCAAACTGCCTCCTGCCCTCCCCTTATCTGCCCCAGACTCCCTCTCCCCTACGACATGCCCAGCGTTGTCATTCAGCCAGAACGCTGGGCAGAAGAAACGGGTGAGCGGCAGCCCGCCTGTAGCGTTCCGGTCCGTTTCGCCGTCTTCCCCACCCCCGCGGGGCGGGGAACACAACGGGCGGGCTGCCGCTCACCCGTTTCTTCTGCCCAGCGTTCCGGCTGAATGACAACGCTGGACATGCCCGCTGGGGTCAGTTCAGCCCAGGCTGCACTTTGCCAGCACTTTGCATTGGCCATGTGGCTGAGCAAATGGCCATGTGTGTGGTTGCTAGGCCTTGTGCATCAGTGGCACTGAAGTTCAGCTGCTGCAGAATGTCCATAGGATTGTGCCCAAACTGACATGATTCTGATTCTATTCCAGCTCAAGGTGTCTTCAGCTCAGAGGCATAGCTATAGAAGTGCAGGGGGTGCAATTGCACCGGACAACAAGCTTTGGGAGGGGGGGCAACAAAATAAGCTGGAAACTAGTGGCCAAAATTGCGAAAACCCTGGTATGCATGAATAATACCATCATGTTATATAGCATTGGAAAGGTAATTTAATGCAGAGTGCCGTGAAACAAACACAGTGTGATTTCTTTACTCTATCAAAAGTTATGGCAGAAACCCTGAAAGTGAACACACAATTGTCATAGAAAAAATTGCAGTTTGTTAAAATTGTGTTTATTAGGAATAATACTGTCATGCCATATATCATTTGATGTGGAATTCCATGCAGAATGCAATGAAACAAACTGGAGCATAATATCTTCATTGGATCAAACATTATGGCCAAAAACCCAGAGAAAATGAAAATACAACTGTGATGTCATTTCCAGTTGTGATGTCACTTCCGGGACAACGTTTTGCCCTCTGCACTGAGCTGCACTTTCATGAGCTACGCCCCTGATTCCGCTAGCTGTACCTATCAACTAGTGGACTCTGGACGAGAATGTGCCCCTTTCGGTCCAATCCTAATAGGGCCTTGCTAGTGTTCTGGCAGTGTAGAACGGTGCTCCGTACTGCCTGGCAAGCAGCAAGCAGTTGGGTCTGTCCACACCCCCTGGTGCCCGTTACTGAGCATGGAGGGCAGGAGGGATGTGGGGTGGGGCAGAAAGAGGGAGGAATGGGGAAGACATTGGGGTGGGGGAGGGCAGATTGAGACTGGGAAGGGGGTGGTATTGGCTGCTTTGCTTCTAGCTGATTCTCCTGGCAGGATTTGGGCTGCCGAAATCCATGCCAGCTCTCTAAAAACCAACCCCGTTATTTTCTCAGTGCTCGCAGACGTTCTGCTTAATAATCTGTTCCAGGATTTTTCCAGGAACTGACGGAATATTCCTGCTGGAATAAATCTCACTGGCCTGTGCGCAGAACTGGATGGCATTTTATGTCGGCTGAATGTACAACCAAGGAATTCAACACCCCTGGAATTACGCAGCACAGAGAATTTCACATTGCCAACCGCGAGCGCACTGGGGTGTAGCCGTCAGTGACAGGCTAGGGTTGAGGAGGCCCAGATCCAGACACCTGCGCAAGAGGGGAGCTTGAGGCATCACTCACAGAGTTGTGGTGGGGAGAAACTACTGCCCCAAGCTCCTTGGAGGGCAGGCGGACTAAAAGCATAGCAGAACTGCAACCCAGAATCCTGTAAACCTGCTGCATGGCGCATGGGCGTTTAATGCTCTGAACAAGAATTCAATTGATCATTGTGAAAAGCTTCCCTGCAGAACCACCCTCAGATCAGGCAGTTCTGCCACATTTACAATTAAAATATCAAAACCCACCACAGTCAGGGGGAGGTCAAAGAGGAAACCCCCTTACAAGAAACTGGTGCGCCTAGTCTCTCCCCAGATAAAAAGCAGCAGGCTTTGTATAAGCTGTGTTGATCCTGCCAAGGGAAGATGAGCAGCCCCCACGACAATAAACAGGCAGATCAGAGAGCTGCTGAATGAGGAGCTCCCATCGAAGTCTGCCTCCCCTGCGGCGGCGGGGGGGGGGGATGAAAGCTTCCCCCAAAGCCATTGATCTATTGTGTGCTAATTCTGTTGCTTCTCCAAGCAGGAGACCCCGGACTAAGGCGGATGTGTGAAACCTGCTGTGTAAAAAGAGGATGCCGTAAAAGCCAAGGGAACGCAAACACAACCTACCTGTGCTCTACCCCTTTCATAGAAAGAAACCTGGCCAAGGGGCAAAGATAAAGAGGCTGAGGAAAGGAAGGGAAATTGGAAACAAAATGAGAGGATTAATCAGCCCTTTGTGAAGGCAGGATTAGTTCATCTGTGCCCTCAATTGGAATGATCAGCTGGGTTTTAAAGGCACAGGCTGCATAACAGGGGCATGCCTATGGGGGGAAGACATGCTAAACTTTGCCAGAGCCTGAGCTCCTGTGTAACACAACCCCTCCCCCTTGCCTTCAGAGCCATTCGCGGCTCAGAGAGCTGGCCCAGAAGCTTTGCCCTACAAGCAGCGGCGTCATTCAGCCGGAATGCTGGGCGGGAGGAACGGGTGAGCGTCAGCCCACCCGTTGCGTACCGCTCCGTTTTGGCGTCTTCCCCGCCCCCAGGGGCGGGGAAGACGGCGAAATGGAGCGGTACGCAACGGGCGGGCTGCCGCTCACCCGTTCCTTCCGCCCAGCGTTCCGGCTGCATGACGCCGCTGCCTACAAGCCATGAATGGCTCTGAAGGCAAGGGGGAGGGGCCGCGTTACACAGGCGCTCAGGCTCCGGCAAAACTGAGCTTCCCCCCCCTTATAGGAATGCCAGTGATGCAGAGAAGACTGTGAAGTTCTTGCTCCCCTGCCCTCCAGGGTCATCTCCTTTCTCCGGTTTCCCCAGTTTCTCATGCTCCAGCTCGAGGTTGTTAAAAGGAAGTGAAGAGCTAATGCATGCAAGTCAATGTGAGGACCCTTTAAAAACAACGACAGCAGGGCAGGCCTCCAGCGCAGCTCGAGAGATCAGAATGCAGGCAGGCGGCTGAGCCCACGTGCCGTGGATGCGGCTGCCATTCGCATCTGCAGCGTGGCATGTGTCTGGTCTCGGCTGAGTGCACCTTTTGGGACAAGCAGCGCAACCCAGTGTAACTCCCTGCATGGCGACACAGCCGGGCCAACGGGGCACAGGCGGATGCCCGGGGGGGGGAGTTTCAGACCCCAGAGGTCTCCTGGGAGTAAGGAGACCGTGGTTCCTTTGCCAGGGAAGAAGCCCTCGCCACCTGGGTGGGCTTACTCCAGCCGTTCCCAACCCTTTTTGCACAACAACAACAACAACAACAACAACAACAACAACAACAACAACAATAATAATAATAATAATAATAATACTTGGATTTATATACCGCCTTTCTTAGGTCACCAGATTTCTCTGATGACTATAACTCAAGGCGGTTTACATAGGCAGACTTTATTCAGAAACCCGAAGGTTTTTACAATTTTACAGAAACGTTCTATCTTCCAAGAACTACACACATACAGATGGATCTTTCTGGATTTAGTCCTTTCTGGCCACCCGTTTGTCTTCTTGCTGGCTGATAAATGGCTTCCGTGCTCCCACCAGAGAAGTGGCTGAACTTCGGCACAACTCCCCCTCACACAAGGCAGCATTAACCCTGCCAAGGCAAACGGAGGCATTAACCCTCTCGACTAAATCTTCTGCCCGTAAATCACAAGGACCTCCTTTTTAGGTAGGACAACCTGTCGGGACCCCCAGGGCCGGAAGCATTGCTTCTCCTGCCTCAGTAGGGTTACTAGTGTGGTCGACCGTGGGAACACTGCGGATATCGATAGTGCATCTAGAGTTCAGTAAAGGAGAAGCATCACCAGAAGGGGGCAGCAGCGCGGTAAGTACGTACGTGCCCCCCCTCCCACTCATTTTCAGAGCCATTCTGGGCACTAATGGCAACACACAGGCGTTGCCTCGGCTGCCCCGAATAGCTCCATTGATTATGATGAGGGGCCACTTACACTGCACATTGCAGCACCTGCCGTACTTATCCCCCCCCCACACACACACCCCTCCCCTCTGCCTACAGCACTGAGCACAACACCCAGTTTTGGCCACCGAGTTTTAAGCAGGATATTGAGTGGGTTGCAAGAGTCCGTGCCAGCGATTCAGCTACAGAGTGAGGTGCCAGCGGCAGCTACGGGCGCTCCTCTCATTCCCCCAGCATGGGGCCCTACCATGTGTGGGGTGCAATTGGCCCAATGGGTCAAATTGCCCTAAGGCCAGCCCTGGCTCTGGTATCAGGCAGGGCACGTGTGTGGACTGATGGCTGACCTGCTGGTACTGCCGGAAGCTAAGCAGGAGATAAGAATCTGTGGCCTTGTTTTGGGATGGGAAGCTGTGACAAGCTGCTGTATCCCTTGCGGCAGGACCAAGTTGCTAATGAGTTGATTAGCTACCGCTAGTGGGAGTTGCAGGGGATGGTGTGAGAAGGCCAGCTGGCAAAAGAACAGAGTACGGCCTTGAGGACCTGTCCAGGCTTGACTCACGATTCCCTGCTAAAGCTCGATGGCAGGCAGGCAGCCAGAGGAGAGAACCACACTATGAAGGCTACATCTGGGACTGAGGATTCAATGAATCGCAGAATACTGTATATTCGTTTAAAAAAAAAAAACATTGAAAAATGGTGGTTTAGACTAGCTTGCCCATGTAAGCTGCCTTGGGCATTTGCTTCAGCATGGGAAAGGCGGGGTAGACATTCTTCAAGTAAATAAATAAGCCTTCCAAGTGCTTGCTCGGTCCAGGAAGGTAGACAGAGCACTGCCTGGAAGTGATCTCTCAGTGCCACTATCTGCTGGCCTTGTGCGGGGGCCCCTTAGGAGTGGGGCTCAGTTTGGTCAAATCGGCCCTGGTTGAAATTACAGGGAAGTAGATTTTGGCTAGGCAGGAGGAAGCATTTCCTACGGGCAGCCCGCCCCTGCTTTGTGCAATCGTGGGCTCTCATTGGTGGTTTTTCAAGTGGATGCTGGACGGCCGCCTGCCTGGGGTGATGTTGTTGCCTGTGCAGGGGGTTAGACTAGATGACCTCCAGCGTCCCTTCCAACCATAGTATTCTGCCGCTCTAAGTACCTGCCTAGACAATTCCTGGCACGAATCAATCAATCAATCAATCACTAGTATTTATATACCGCTTTTCAACACAAAGTTCACAAAGCGGTTTACAGGCAAATAATAACATTAAAGTTAAATGGCTCCCTGTCCCAAAAGGGCTCACAATCTAAAGGAATGGAGAACACCACCAGCAACAGCCACGAGAAAGACACTGTGCTGGGGTGAAGAGGGACAATTGCTCTCCCCCTGCTAAATATAAGAGGACACCACTTGAAAAAGTGCCTCTTGCCCAGTTAGCAGGGGTTATGCCCAGTTAGCAGGGGTTATCACATCACAAACCTGATGTGATAGTGTGGAGAATCATTTGCTGCCTCTACTCTGGTGTGAAAGCTGGCAGTTGAGTGTTGCTCCTCCCTGTAAACAGCATCTTGATGTAAATAGCACCTTGAGCGCAGCCATCTCGGCCCTGCGTGTTTAATTGCTTTGGAGTGAAGACATTTCAGCTGTGGGGTTTGGGGCTTTGGACAATTGTCAACAGAAAGGGAGGAAAGGGGAGAAGGAGAAGATGGCATTTGAAACAGAATTTGGGTTGTGATTCAGACGAATGCAGGCTGGAAATGCCCAGCGGATGCTGCAGGTTTTACTGTGTCTACATGTCTGGTGTTTTTAACACAACAGTCTTACAAGCTGCGCTGTGAATAACCTTGAGCAAGACTGGGCTTTTTTTTTTTTAAGTTTTCTTAACCTTTTTATTTTAGGGTTATTTTATTTTAACCTTTTATTAGGGACGTGGTGGCGCAGCGAGTTAATCCGCTGTTGCTGGGCTTTCAACCGCAAGGTTGGGAGTTCGAGACTGCGTGACGGAGTGAGCTCCCGTTGCTTGTCCCAGCTCCTGCCAACCTAGCAGTTCGAAAGCACCTAAAAAATGCAAGGAGATAAATAGGGACCACTTCGGTGGGAAGGGAACGGCGTTCCGTGCGCTACGGCGTAGAGTCATGCTGGCCACATGACCACGGAAGCATGTCCTTGGACAAAACACCAGCTCTACAGGCTTTGAAACGGAGATGAGCACCGCCCCCTACAGTCGGTCACGACTAGACCATTCGGTCGTGTAGTGGGGAAACCTTTACCTTTAACCTTTTTATTAAATAATTGTCATTTTTAAAATCCAAACCCCCAAAGCAGCCAATTTTTCACTGCATTATGGATGATGGTCAGTATTCCACTGCAGTGCCACTTTTCCCCCTCCTCATTTCACACAGTTTTTATTTCCTTTTTTAAATAATCGGTGGGAAAATACTTGTTGTGTCACGTCTTTGCCCATATACAGTCGGCAGCTGGCTGATCCAGAACCCAAGAATCCCGGAGGAATTTGAGGGTCAAACGAGATGTGTGGGGCAGCCAAGTCCAGCGGCATTCCTAGAGGGTGGGCAAAATGCTAAGTTTTGCAGGAGTCCTGCAGCACGCGAATGTCTGTGAAGGCGAGGGGGAGGAGCCGCTTTACCCAGGATCTCAGGCTCCTGCAAAACAGCATTTTGCACACTCTCTAAGAAGGCCACTGGCCTGCGTCTGCTTCCTCATGTACCTGTCCCATCCCTGGGGCAGAATACAACGCAGAGACATCTTCTGCTTGTTGCTTCTACTGCCCAGAATGGCTATAACGGCAAGGGAGAGGAACGGTTTACATAGCAAGGTAAGGCACCTTGCCAAACCTAGTGTCCCGTCTCACTAGGGATGCTACAGAATGGAGTCCAGAATTTGTTACCACAGACAGTTGCCCTAAAAACAGAGTGGTAGAAATGGGAAGAGTTTTTCAGCTGTTTTCAGCTGCGGTGCTCCAAACTCCTGTGGCACCTTGCGTGGCACATCAGTGTGTCATAGTGGAACAGTTGAAAATAGCTTAAGGTATGTGAAACTTTTTGACTACTCCAAAAATGCTATATTCTTATCAGGTTTTGGGTGATGTGGTGGTGGGGGGGACTACCTGAAGAAATAAAATTCCCAGGTGTCCCTTTTAACTAGGCTATGTGCGATTTATTTGGGACATTCCCTATTTTCTGCTGCTTGTCCCTGTTTTGCTTTTGGGGGAGCATTAAGTCCACTGAGTTCAGTTAGACTTGCTGCAGAGTAACTGTGCACAAGATATCCTGGTGAGACAACATGTCCTATTGTATCAAAGGTGCACAAATGCTATGTTAAACTGAGCAGATCCCTAACTTAGGTGGGCTTGTTTCCTGTAAACTAAATAATGGGGTTGCCCCATTCTTTGGATCAGGACCAGTTGGAGCGAGGAGGGGCGGGTTTAACCGTACTTTCATGACAATTCAGACAATCCACCACTCTGGGAGACTGCTATTTGGCATGCAAAGAAGTGTTTCTTGTGGCCTGTTTTCCGCTCTGAAAGCCATCAGAGAGGAAATGGGAGGTTGTTGCGGAGGTGAGGAATGTGGTGTACGGCAAGGAGGGAACAGCCTTTGGCGCTGATACTGGGGGTGGGGTGGTGGGGGAGGTGGCTCAGGCAGTGATCCTTGCCAAGAAGCGAAGGACATGACAAGTCAGTGCGTCCCCATTTTCATCTGTGTCTGGAGAGGATGAGACCTGATTCTTGATGTTTGCAGCGGACTCTCTGTTTCGTGCCAGACATGGCCTGGAATTAGTAATGGACCAGCTGCAGGCCAACAGACTGAAGCTCAGCCCAGCTAAAACCGAGCTGCTGTTGGTAGGTGCCCCACCTGTTTGGGGAAGTGGGACTCAGCCAGTTTGGGATGGGGTCACACTCCCTCTGCACGTTCACCGCTTCAGAGTGCTCTTGGAGCTAGCACTGCCATTAGAGACCCCAAAGAGCTCTGTGACAACGGGCAGCAGACTTCTCATCAGCTTCGGCTGGATAGGAGTAGGCTGGTCACTGTTATGAGCCGCATACTGGTGTCTGTTTTAGTGCCCCCAAACAGAATGAGTGATTCAACTCTGTTTCACTAAAATAACTCACTCGCTCTTGACTCTAGATGGGGAAATTCTGCCACTGAATCACGCACAATGGAGCCCTGAGAAAGAAGGAGAGATGGAGAGAGGGCAGAACTTCTTAGGAGGAGAGCCAAGCAGCTGGGGGAAACGAGGGGACCAAGGGAGATGGGGGGGCTTCCTAGAGGAATGAGGCAGAAAGAGGGGAGGTTTTGAGGTGCAGAAAAGAAGGGGGGAGGAATGTGGGCTCTGAATGTCCTTCGGGGAGATGGAGAGAGGTAGAAATCCAGTGAATAAATAAAACGAATAAATACAATTAGTAGAGGAGAAAGGAGGAAGGGTGAGGTCAGTGTCCTTCACCCTGTGGGTCGGGACCCCAATGGGATCACAAAGCCTCATTTGGAGAGGTGGCAGCCTTTCAAAGCTCGGGCAAAAGAGAGCTTGGATTCAATTCAGTCATGGTACTGCCTGACTCAAACTTCAGTTCTCGATAGAATCCTGCTCAGCCTCATCTTGGTGTCTTGCCCTGCAGTTCCAAAGAAGTCATGTTCAAGCTGCTACCTCACAGGGTTGTTGTGGTAGGGGAAATCAGACAGCGGCGTCATGCAGCTGGAACGCTGGGCGGGAGGAACGGGGAAGACGGCGAAACGGAGCGGTACACAATGGGCAGGCTGCCGCTCACCCGTTCCTCCCGCCCAGCGTTCCGGCTGCATGACGCCGCTGAAATCAGAGCATGGCATGGGGGTGGGCGGATTGGGTCCCAGAAAACAGCTCTTCCCCATGATTGATTGATTGATGGAGTGATTGATGGAGTGATTGATTGGGGTCACGGCATGAAAAAGGTTGCAGACCACTCGTTTAGGTGGTTCGAGCCGCAGTCAAACGGTGTGGTGGAAGGGGCTGTCTATAGCTGGAACTGGAGGCTGCCGGCAAGGGGTGAGCCTAGATGCAGACCATGTCACCAGGCCACCTGTTTGCAGTGGAGGGGCTGGTCTCTCCCAGTGGCAAAGCTAAGGCACCTGCTACCCAGGGTCAGAGAAAATGTTACAATCAAATTTAATTAAGCAAATAAATTGTTTCCTGGTTAATTGGCCGTATCTTTTGATAGAAGACAGATATTCCTACGTGGTTTGTTTCATTGCATCCTGCATTACATTATCTTTCCAATGGTGTATAACATAATGGTATTGTTCATACTTAGCAAGGTTTTCACAATTTTGGCCACTAGTGTCAAGTTTGGTTTGTTCCCCCCTAAGTGTTGTTGCCTGGTGAGATTCTTAGGTGGGTGACTCAGTTGGAGGGTCCTCTTATTGCTGGGTTCTGCTTCTGTTCTCCCACCCAGTCAAGGGTGAAGTCGCTGGTTTAACGGGGTTAATTGAGCTTAACCATTGGTGAGAACGTTTGGTGCCTTGGTGAGAATTGTCGGAGATGTGAAACTTTTTCTTTGTTTTACAAGAGTTGCTTTTTTTTCTCCAGCCCAGGAAGCCCGGGGGGGGGGGGCGGGGACACAAGGCACCAACAACTGTTTGGAGCTGGAAAGTTTCATCTGAAGTTTTTTTTTTTAGTTTTTTTTTTGGGGGGGGGGGATGCCATTTGAATTTTAGGAAGCACACAAGGCTCTGTTCAAATGTCCAGTGCTGAGCTCCAGGGGAAAGGGGGATTGATGACATGGGTGAGATAAAAAGGTGGCCTTCCTTGGTCTGTGAATCTGTGGCTTCCTGCCATTAGGCTTGCAGACAGTCATATCAGTGGCCTGACCCTTTGCTCTCCAGGCACCATGTACTCATGTTTCAATGCACGTCTTGAATTAAAGGAGACAGAAGTAAAAACAATTGATGCATCCTGTGGAACTCCCTGCCCAGAGAAGCTCACCTACTGTTGACTGAGATGTCATGTTGGCACAAGGCAAAGGTGATCTTGTTTGCTTGGGCCTTCCAGCATCTTCTGTATGCTGGTTCCAACAGTGCCTTCTGTTGCACAGTATGGAATTTTATTGCTACCCCAGTTTTGTGCCTGTGTTTCAATAACTGTAATTTTAGACTGTATTTTACTGTTGGTTTCTTTACATATTGCGCAGGATCCCAATTGTTTTAAACTGACAATTACCGAGATGTCTTTCTCTCCCCCTCCCCAGCTGCTGCCGCTGCTGCTCATTTCAGCTTCTGCCAGAACCTTCTGGAACACACCGTGTCTGCCGAGAACCTCAACTACCGCCTGCAGAGGAACTCGGGAAGCAGCCTGACCTGGCATGATGGGAGGAACCAGAGGTCAGCAGGAGGGAGGACCGTCAAACTCCTCCAGCAGCCGGGCACGGAAGGCTCCCAGGTAGGCAGGTGGCTGCTGGGGAAGGGTCAGCGGCGGGGGCGGGGAAGACGGCGAAACAGACTGGAATGCAACGGGCGGGCTGCTGCTCACCCGTTCCTCCCGCCCAGCGTTCCGGCTGCATGACGCCACTGGGAAGGGTGCAAGCGGCAAGCTCGCCGGCAGGATCACCCTTGATGGGCTTGCCTAGTCATGGTGCCGCAAGGGCCAATGAGGATGAGGCTTTTGTTACCCATTTATCACATCAGTCAATCAACCAAAAAGTATTTATATACTGCTTTTCAACATGAAGTTCCGAAAGCGGTTCACAGGCAACTAATAATAAAGTTAATTGGCTCCTTGTCCCAAAAGGGCTCACAATCTAAAAAATGCAGAACACCAGCAGCAGCAGCCGCTAGGAAAGACACTGCGCAGGGGGGAAGAGAGACTGTTACTCTCCCCCTGCTAAACAGGGAAGGGATAGAGTTGATAGAGGAATGTTTTTTTCCCTCTCTCAAAACACCAGAACCAGGGGGCATCCGCTAAAACTGAGGGTTGAGAGAGTTAAAGCAGATAAAAGGAAGTACTTTTTTACCCAGCGGGTAGATTTATGGAACTCTTTGCCACGCCACAGGAACTCTTTATGGAACTCTTTGCTCAAAAGTCCATCGTGGGCTATAGGCAATGATGGATTGTGAAACCTCTTTACATTGGTGGTGGGCTACTTCAGAGTACTGGGTGCAAGGGAGTGGCAACGGGATCCAAGCATCTTGTTGTCTCGTGCCTCCCTGGGGCACCTGGTGAGCCGCTGTGAGATACAGGAAGCTGGACTAGATGGGCCTTTGGCCTGATCCAGCAGGGCTCTTCTTATGTTCTTATGTTCTTAGGGGTCTTTTCCAGCCCTACACTTCCAAGGCCCACACCCACAACTTTCTGCACGCAAAGCAGAGCTGCAGCACATTCCAACCTCACCAGCCCTCCCCCCCTCTGTTCTGCCTGCAGGCAAGGGGGGGGGCCACCCAGGCACCATCTCATGAAATGGATGAAAAGTGGGCCCTCATTATCCACAGGGTCCAATTCTAGAAAAGCCTGCGGAAAAGGAAAACCACAGATATTCAAATCTGCTGTTTTTGACCCCCCCTTCCAAACCAGAGCTGGGGTCCTGGGGGTGGGGTGGGGTTTCTGAGGCCTGTAGAGGCCATACATGACTGTGCTCAGCCTCTGCAAGCCTCAGAATGCCCAAAATGGGCAAAAAAAAGAACGCGGTTGAAGTTGCAGTTTTCAGCAAAAACAGGAAATGACGTTTTTATTGCCTTATAAGGCATTATGAGGCCTGGGAAAGGTCACGCACAGTCCTCTGCAGGCCTCAGAAAGCCTTCAGGACCCAAACGGAGCCTCGCTTTGGCCAGGTTCAGGGGGTCCAGGTGGGCCTTCCCTGCTGGGGTTTGACACCTGCGGATACTCAACTCCGCGGAGGCCGAACCTGCGGATAATGTGGGCCTGCTGTACATTTGCCTGTAGCCAGAGCCTCCCGGGGCTCAGAGTCAAGCTGACAGCAGATTTTCACTTTGCCACCACAGTACCGGAAGAAAGGCAACGGGGGCGGAGGGGGGGGGCTCGTTCTGATTAATTAACGCTGAGCAATTAGCTTGGCCCCTGGCCACTCTGGTACGTGAGACGGGCAGATTGCCTCCAGCTGCTTCCGCACCCCCTTCCCGGGAAACTGAGCGCCAAGGAGCAGCTGCTTCCCCTCCCTCCAGTTGCCCGTGTTTGCTATTCATGGCTACAAGTTGATCGGAGAGGTGCTCTGGAGCAGCCAGGCGGAAGCAACGAGCCCTGGATGCGTCGCAGGGTCTCGCTGAGGAGCGCGGGGAGCCGGGCCAAGGCAAGGCGGGTGCTGGGAGAGGATGTGGAAGAGAAGCGCGGAGGCCGGAAGGGAGGCATTTGTCCTCCCTGCTCAGCCGTCACCCAGTGTCCCAGATTGCTCAGTGGGAGCTTGGAGGAAATCAGGCATGTCAGCAAACCGTTGAGAATCTCAGCAGACCCCACAGAGGGTGCAGCAGCTCCACCAACCGCTTTCCTGCCACTGCCAGCGAGATAATAATAATAATAATAATAATAATAATACTTGGATTTATATACCGCTTTTCTTAGGTCACCAGATTTCTCTAATGACTATAACTCAAGGCGGTTTACATGGGCAGACTTTATTCAGAAACCCGAAGGTTTTTACAATGTATACAGAAATGTTCTATCTTTCAAGAACTACATGTTGCGGTAGGAAAAGCAGAGTGTGTCCCGTTGCGGGGACAAGAGT
>JAJKFI010000424.1:63431-77039 GCA_029204185.1 Lerista edwardsae
CTACTCAAGCCCCTTCGCCACGACAAGGCAGTGATCCATGAAAGGGAAAATACAAGTTGCTAAATTTTCAGTTACCTGGTTTAACAGCAGCTTGATGTGCAGACATTAGCAGGTGACGATGCTTCTCTTCATAATGTGAAGCTTGTCCTACCGATTTTCTGTGCTCCTGTGATGCAGTGCTCCACCATCACCAAGTGCATATGCTGAGGGCACAATCCTAACCTGGAGTTAGGCTGGCACAGTTAAGCCAGCAAAGTTTGGCCAGCACAAGGGCCACCGTAAGGTATGTTTGGACCACTCTCAGAGTCAGAGAGTCCAGCACACGGATGTGAGCCATCCTCCCTGACTCTGCGAGTGGTCCAAACGTGCTTTACGGTGGCCCTTGTGCTCGCCAAACTGTGCCAGCCTAACTCCAGGATAGAATTGCTCTCTGACACACACACACACACACACACACACACACACACAAACAGCATTGCTATATGTAGAAAATAAGTGTGTCTTGACTAGGGTTGGACCTTTTTCTTTGACATCTGCTTTTCCTGCTGTTTTGCTGGCTGCCTTGCAGGTCGGGCCCTGTTGCGGCTGAACGCAGAGAAGCTGCAGCGCATGGGGATTACCCATGAGTCTCAGCGACAGGAAGTCCTCCAGCAAGTGCTGCAACTACAGGTGCGGGAAGAGGTTCGTAACCTGCAACTCCTCAGTCAAGGTACGGCGGCATGTCTGAGAGGCCCTTCGAATCTCTGCCCGTGGCGTTCCATGGCATCGTTATGGGATTATTGATCTGTGGTGATTGATTATTATCAATAATAATAATAAAGTCTATTATCACAGATTATTGCTCTGTGGAGAGGTGCTGTGCAGAAGGCCAGGTCTTGAGGGACAAAAAGTTGGGTCCAGGGACCTTCCGGTTCCTTCTGGCCGGGCAGAGTTCCTGTGCCTTTAAAAACGCTGAAAAGCGGGTATAAATTCAAAAGACTTCCTGGTGGGAAGATACTTAATCAGTTGAATGTCTGCCCATCTCCCTGCGGTTGAAGACAGAGGAGTTCTGGCAGTCCGCCTTCTGGGCTGACAGCAGTGGTTTGGGAGTCAGCAAGATGAGGCCTTGAGATTGTGCACGTCAGCCGCCTTTAATAGGATACTGTGTGTATACAAGTGGAAACCTGCAAAAGCGGTGTCTGAAGAAGGAAGGTTGCCCCCCTTTCCCTCCCTCCACTCCCCCTCCTGTCGCCTCTGCACCCCCTTCACTCGACTCTGCCATTGCTTCCTTTCCAGTGGTTCCTCGCCACCCCAGCCCCTTCTGTTCTTGCCTTCCCCTTTCAGGTGAACCTTTGAGGCTGCCTAGCGTCTTGAGCAGCCAGCAGCAGCTCAGGTGTTGAGGGTGTCCCAGCATCCTCTGCTGAGATCTTTGTCACTCACGACCATCAGGGATTGAGCCCCCCCTTTCCAAGCCCATGTTTGTGCATGGGGCAAGATTTACATAAGAACATAAGAAGAGCCCTGCTGGATCAGGCCAAAGGCCCATCTAGTCCAGCTTCCTGTATCTCACAGCGGCCCCACCAGGTGCCCCAGGGAGGCATGAGACAACAAGATGCTTGGATCCTGTTGCCACTCCCTTGCACCCAGTACTCTGAAGTAGCCTACTACTAACCAGGTCCAGATATATGCTTGACTTTGGGCATGGTCAGCAATCTTGCTTGATGCCAGTAGCATAGCTACAGGGGGCAGCATGCTAAGTATTGCAGGTGCTGCAACTTGCTGTGTAATTGGCCCACTTACCACCAGAGTGGCCATCGCTGCCCAGAATGGCTCTGATGGCGAGTGGGAGGGGCCGCTTACAGAGCTTGTGGCACACCTGCACTGGCATAGCTAATGAAAGCATAGCCCAGTGCAGAGGGCAAATTGATACCCCAGAAGTGACGTCACAGCAGGAAGTGACATCACAGTTGTATGTTCATTTTCTTGGGCTTTTTGGCCATAGCATTGGATAGAACGAAGATACTACACTCCGATTTGCTTCTGCATTAAATTACCTTTCCAGTGATATATAACAGGATGGGATGATTCATACAGACCAAGGTTTTCACCATTTTGGCCACTAGTGTCAAGCTCAGCTTGTTGCCCCCGAAAGCTTGTTGCCCGGTGCAACTGCACGCCCTGCACTTCCGTAGCTACACCCCTGCACACCTGCAATATTTACTGCACCACCCCCTGTCGCAGCGCCACTGCTTGAAGCACGACACGTCCCAGTACCACTGATGTTGCCATGAACACAGCATCCCCCCACGTCCTCTAGCAGCCCCACCTTACTCCCTCCCTCCTCTGTTTCTTCCCTGCCTCCTGTTCCTCTCCCTTTCCACCCTCTTTTGAACAGTCCTCCTAACCCCTCCATCTGTCTGGCTGCGGACTGGCCCAGCTCTGTGACCTGAGAGCCCCCTGGGAGGATGGATGGTGTGGACTGCAGGTCTGCACACCTGGATCGATCGAGCACCTGTTTGGGAGTAGAAAGAGACACGTTCCAGACTGGCTGCAGGGGGCGCTTTGATGGGCCCACAACCTTCCTTCCCCCATCCCAATTGCTCTCTTTAATGCCTCGTTTTCCATGCAGAGACCAGCTGTTCCCTGCAGCAGAATTCCTGGCTACGAATTCATGCCACGCAAGGCGGCAGCAGCCAGCAGGACTAATGGACCTCAGTCTTGCGGGATCGGATCCCAGTGTGAAACTGACAAAACCACAGGCGGTCCAAGAGGCTTCAGATGCCTTCTCCTGGGAGACACAGAAGATGTCCAAGCCAGGGAAGATGCCTCGGTGCTCCTCGTACATCTGATCTCATTGGGATGGTCTTGCTCACTTTCATGGACTGATGTGGCTGAGATGTTATGCTTTTTTGTCCGGACGCCTTTGGTTTGAACCTTGGCTTTGCCATGATCTCACTAGGCAGCTTTAGGCAAGGAGGCCCCTGCCTCAGCTTCCCCCATCTGCAAAATGGGTCTTCAAAAGTACTGAGCAGGCTTACAATGCTGTAGTCAGGATTCCAACAAGCTGTGAAGCACTGTGAACTATACAAAGCGTGGTATAAATGCACAGGATGATTATGGTGATGAGAGCCAAAACAAATGATTAGGGGTCTACAAATGCAACAGTTGGGGAGGTTTTTTGAAATCTGAATCCAAACTGTGATTTCAAAAAAAAAAAATTGTTTGCAGGGGCAAGACTAAATATGATGATTAATTTATTAATAGTTGCGTTAGTGTAAGCTTTCAAAGTGGCCACTGCTTCAGACGACGGGGTATTTGGGGGATTGTCGTTGGGGAGACGTCCTGCCTCTAGGATAGTAGCCTCGATTCCTAGCGATGGCAGCTGGTGACCATTTAGATGACATCCTCGTCACAGAAGCCCCCCTGTATTCACCTACGAGACCATTTCCAGGGGGGTGTCTTTTGAATGTAAATGGACGATGCTTCCCACATTCCATGATTCTTCGCTTAGTTTGATGAGCTTTTGCAAATCCAGTATGAGAAAAACAAATGCAACCCACAAAGTTTGTCGTCTTTGCCATCCACTGCCAGTTTCCCTTCTAACAGCCCAATCCTATACCTTTTCCCCGCCAGCGTATGCAGCCGAGCCACTACAGGCTCCACTGCATGTTATTGGGGGGGGGCTAATTGAGACACTTGGGAGGGGAAAGGGAAAATATTTAGCTGGCACAAGTTTGAGGAGGCACGGGGGGGGGCGCATCAGCTTGCTCCAGAAGTTGATCGCGTTGGCTGCCACCCCCTCCCACCTCCAATGTGTGGCTGTCGCTGCCCAGAATGGCTCTGACAGCGCATGGGAGGAGGCACTTGCATGGCGTGTTGCAGTGGCACGCTGAGCCCCATAGCTGAGCCCCAAACAACGTACCTCTGCGTACTGCATGCTGACAGACTCACCACAAGGGAGGGCTCCTGCCTTCATTCCCTGCTTTTGAGCTTCCCAGGGCATCTGGCCGGCCACTGCTGGGGTCACAGGGCTGGACTCGAAGGACCTACAGTCTGACCAGAGGTGGATCTAGGGGGGGGGCAAATCTGTAAGTTTTGCAAGAAGCCTTACCTTGCAGTGGAAAACACTCCTCTCCTGCACCATTTTAGCCAATCCTCACAGGGAACAGCAACATCTTGGCGTTGCTTACTGGCTACAGCAGCAAGGGAGAGGAGGGATTTACGTGACAGGGTAAGGCTTCTTGCAAAACTTACAGATTTGCCCTCCCTTAGATCCACCTCTGAGTCTGACCCACCCAGCAGGGCTGTTGTTCCTGCAGACTTGTAGCCACTGCTGCCCATAAATTTAAAGTTGAGCCAGGCATCGGACTTGGATCGAGGTTGGGGATCTGTGTATGTCAGTGAGGGTGCAATCCTAACCTGGAATTAGGCCAGCAAAGTTTGGCTGGCACAAGGGACACCGTAAAGTATGTTTGGAGCACTCTTGGAGTCAGAGAGGCCAACACATAGCCGTGCGCCATCCTCCCTGACTCCAAGAGTGGTCCAAACGCGCTTTACAGTGGTCCTGGTGCCAGCCAAAGTTTGCTGGCCTAACTGTGCCGGCCAGCAGCGGAACTGTGCCTAACTGGCCTAACTGTGCCGGGGGCGGGGAAGATGGCGAAATGGAGCGGTATGCAACGGGCGGGCTGCCGCTCACCTGTTCCTCCCGCCCAGCATTCCGGCTGCATGACACCGCTGGTGCCGGCCTAACTCCAGGTTAGGATTGTGCCCTGAGCCCTGTTTTCTCATGTGTGGTGTTGTGCTTGAGGGCTTCAGCGGTCATGACGGTAGCCGGCTTCCAGGAGCCAGCTACAGGATGTGCGGGTGTTTTCTGGCTCCGAGCTCCCGACCTGCTCTCATCTCACACACGGCGATGCTGCAGTTTGCCCCCAGGCCCACGTCCGAACCACCCGGCTGTGAAGCAAATGCTTTTGATGAGCTGTCCAGCAATTCTCATCGCACCAGTTCATCCCCAGGACTGGGCAACAAGAAGAATCCTTTTCAAGTATCCAAAGTCATTTTTCCAAGCCATCTCGCCCGTTCTTTGAAACGGGCTGTAATGGAAACAAGGCATCCCCTAGAGGCTGAAACGGCGCCCCCTGGGGAGCTGCTGGTGTTAGTCAGCCCCCTTGGCCAAGCAGACCTGCAAGAGAAAGGATGAGCTGTCAGGTTGCCCTTGAAATGCCCAGGATCAATAACACTTGATTAAAATGCTGATGTGCTGTGACAAGATATTGTAAGGAGGAGGAGCATTCCTGGTTGTTCCTAGTTCCATTTTGATCCTACTTTTCCTCCAGGACCAGAGGCATTTCTACAGGGATGGCAAAGCTCTAAGTGTTGCAAGAAGCCTTACCCTGTCATGTAAATCCCTTCTCTCCCTTGCTGCTGTAGCCAGTAAGCAATGCCAAGATGTTGCTGTTCCCTGTGAGGATTGGCTAAAACGGTGCAGGAGAGGAGTGATTTCCACTGCAAGGTCAGGCTTCTTGCAAAACTTAGAGCTTTGCCATCCCTATAGAAACGCCACTGTCCAGGACTCACAGTGGCATAAAAGAGCCCCTCCCTTTTCTCTGTATCCTCACATCAGCCTTGCGAGGCAGGGTAAACTGAGAAATGGCAAAGAAGCCAGGATTATGAGCGGGAATTGGAGCCTGAGTTTCTCTCCTACTGGTCTTAGCTGCTGTGCCACACGAGGTCTGCTGCCAACCGCAGGAAGTGTCCAGCCATCATCGAGTTCACCCCAGTAGTGTTTTTAAGCGGTTCTGATTCGAGCTGCAACTGGGCCATGCGTGGGGGGAGGTGTCTGGCAGCTGGCTGCATCCCACCCCACCCCATCTCTGTAGGCCTGGGGCCTTGAACCCATCGCCATGGTTAATCCGTGGGGGTGGCCTTGCCTTGTGCAGAAGCAGCCCATCTTTGACACACGCACCCTGAAAATCGCCAGCGTGCGTCGCCGCCATAGAGCAGGTCTCCGAGTGCAGAATGGCACACGCGCATCCAAGATCTATGCTCCAGTCCACAAATTATGATCCCCTTTAGCCCCAAGACTGATTCAGCGCAGGACATCATGCAATAACGTGTGTGTGTGTGTGCATGTGCACACACGCGCGTGCACATGTATGTGTGTGTGTATGTGTTTTTCTTGAATGTATTTATTGTGTCTCAGAGAATTGGATTTAATGTGAGGTACCTTTGGGCTCATCCAAGCTACAAACTTAAACTGGTCCTGTCTTCATTTCCTCTTCCCAGGACAGCTTGGGAATTTGTCTTTCCCAGAGGCTGCCATTCTGCGCACGCTCATCCGGGAGTCTGTCCCTTTAAAAGAAATGAGACCTACTTCTGAGTAGACGTGCCTAGGATTGCACTGTAAGTGGCAGGCTTCTGCTGGATCATTCCTAACATTCTCACTAATTCCATTCCCCAGGATTTCAGTGTAAGTTTGTAGCACAGATAAGGCCTCTGAATTGTCCTCCTTTCTGTACCGTATGTGATCTTACGTGTGTGAATTTTCAACGTCATGTTGGGTGGGAGGGAGAAGTGTTGGGAGTAAGAAGGGGGGAGTCTCTGTCTGCTTTTTGTTCTGGAGGGGGTGGGGGGATAGGGAACTTGGGTAACCAGAACAACAAATCTGTCCGGGGTTTTTTTTTGTTTGGTTTTTGTACTTGACACAAAGATCAGAATTAAAAGAAAAGTTCTTTAAAATAAAACTTAAAAAAAGCATGGTCTGGTTAATTATGTCTTCCTGGTTGGTATTTGTAGCCTCAAGGCTTGGCCACTACACCATGGCTTGTGTAGGACTGTCCTCGAAGGTTGTTTGGGCCCTTGCCTGGTGAATAGCACCCCATGGGCTCTACCTCTGAGCTATGACCTCCATGCTAAACAATGGCCCCAACCCTCCACATGGTAGGAGAGAGCTTTCCAATACCGTGGTGTACACGCTGGTATCACCTCTGGTTAAACAGACTGTGCATGTTTTAAAACAATGCAAAACCTGCCACACTTGTTTACCAGAGACAAATGCAGGACAAATACAAAACAAATTGAAGACAAAGAATATTAAAAGTAACTAAGTACGTAGATCTTCAGAGTGAGTCTGAGTGACTCTGGCAAAGAAAAACTGAGAATCTGGCAAAGAAAATTCTTTAGTATGGCAAAGAAAATTAGAACAGACAAAAGAATGTTTTTTTTTTATCCAGCTTGTAGTTAGTCTGTGGAACTTGCCACAGGAAATGGTGTTGGCATCTGGGCTTGATGCCTTTAAAATGCAATAGATTTCTGGAAGAAAAGTCCATCACTGATTACAAGCCATGATGAATATATGCAACAGTCGGGTTTTAGAGGTAGCCTATCTATCTCAGAATGCCAGGGGCAAGGGAGTGGCAACAGGATGCAGGCACCTTGTTGTCCTATGTGCTCCCTGAAACATCTGGTGGGTCACTGTGAGATGCAGGAAGCTAGATGTGAGACTAGATGGGCCTAAGGCTGGATCCAGTGGGGCTGTTCCTATGAGTACATGTCTGAAGGGGAGCATAAGAACATAAGAAGAGCCCTGCTGGATCAGGCCAAAGGCCCATCCAGTCCAGCTTCCTGTATCTCACAGCGACCCCACCTGGTGCCTCAGAGAGCACTCAAGACAACAAGATGCTTGCATCCTGTTGCCACTCCCTTGCACCCGGTACTCTGAAGTAGTCTACTACTAATGTAAGGAGGTTGCACAATCCCTCACTGCCTATAGCCCACGATGGACTTTTCTTCCAGAAATCCGTCCAATCCCCTCTTAAAGGCATCAAGACCAGATGCCATCACCACCTCCTGTGGCAAAGAGTTCCACAGATTAACTACCCACTGGGTAAAAAAGTACTTCCTTTTATCTGTTTTAACTCTCCCAACCCTCAGTTTTAGCGGATGCCCCCTGGTTCTGGTGTTTTGAGAAAGGGAAAAGAACATCCCTCTATCAACTCTATCCCTTCCATGCATAATTTTGTATGTCTAAGTCATGTCCCCTCTCAGGCGCCTTTTTTCTCGGCTGAAGAGCCCCAGACACTGCAGTCTTTCTTCATAAGGGAGGTGCCCCAGCCCTGTAATCATTTTTGTCGCTCTTCTGCACCTTTTCCAGCTCCACTATGTCCTTTTTGAGGTGCGGCGACCAGAACTGTACACAATATTCCAGGTGCGGCCTTACCATCGATTTGTACAATGGTGTGATAATATTGGCTGTTTTATTCTCAACCCCTTTTTTAATGACCCCAAGCATGGAATTGGCCTTCTTAATTGCTGCCGCACACTGGGTCGATACCTTCATTGAATTGTCCACCAGCACCCCAAGATCTCTCTCTTGAGCTGTCACAGACAGCTCAGAACCCATAAGCCTATAGGTGAAGTTTTGGTTTTTTGCCCCAACAAGCATCACTTTACATTTGTCAACGTTGAAATGCACCTATCATTTTGCTGCCCATTCCCCCAACTTGGAGAGATCCTTCTGGAGCTCTTCACAATCCCCTCTGGTCTTCACCACCCGGAAAAGTTTTGTATCATCCACAAACCTGGCCACCTCGCTACTTATCCTTGTCTCCAGGTCTGGTGGCTGGTTCTGGTGGCTGTCAAAGAAGAATACTGTGGAGAATCTTGACTGGCCACCAGTGTGTTTACCTCAGAATTTACCTCAGCATGCCAGAGGCGAGGGAGTGGTGGCAGGATGCAGGCATCTCGTTGTCTTGTGAGCTCCCTGAGGCAACTGGTGGGCCACCATGAGATGCAGGAAGCTGGGCTAGATGGGCCTTTGGCCTGATCCACCAGGGCTCTTATGTTCTTAAGGTGAAAATTGTGCCAACAGTAGTGGATGCTTTAGATGCCATACCAAAAAAAAAAAAAAAAAAAACCACAAACAAACTTGGAAACACACCTGCACACCTTAGGTGTAAATGAAAGTACCATCGATGAAAGGCAGAAAAGCAGCTCTGCTTGGAACTGTACACATTTTATGCGAATGCCTCTAAAGATCTTAGTTCCTTGGGAACGACTTGATATTTAGCACATGCCAGCCTTCCTCAGGTGGGCTGTGACTCACTGTAATCATAGTCAGGACTGTAATCTTTATCTCCCAGTCTTCCTCCAAAGAACTCAGGACCCCTCACAAAGCTCTTCTTCCCCCCCCCCCTCCATCATTGCCTCACAACCAACCTGTGAGGCGGGCCAGGCTGAGAGAGCAGCAAGCCCAAAGTCCCGAAGTGAGTTCAAGGCTGATGCGCTGGAACGTGTGATGCAAGATGAAAAAAAGGAAGAAAAATGCAACCAGCAATGCAACGGACGGCTTTGAGCCAGCCCGGCAATTCTTGAGGGAGCAGCTGAAATGGCCCCTTTCCATCCCCTCCCTGTGGCTCACTCCAGCCTCGAAGGCCCATATTTTGCCTTGAATGTCAGCAAACCTTTTGCAGCAAATTGTTCCAGCTTCATTGTGGAGAAGAAGAAAGAAAAACACGCACTCACACACCGAGAGACGCACTGCCACAAGCCGTGGAGCGTTGTGAAATATGAATTTCATTCTCTGCCTGCCATTTGACCTTTTGCAGAAATGTGCCCACAACTGTCTCCGGAGAGCCCCGAATGGCCACGACACAGGCTGGGATTGTTTGAGTTGGTCGGCTTTGTGAATTCGGCTTTATCTCGGCAGTCGAGCAAAGATCTCAGCAGGAATTCTGTCTCATTTTTCCAGACACAGCTGGAGATGGGGTGGGTGGGGGTGGGCAGGGCCGTTGCTTCGGCCTGGCCACTGAAGTTCTCTTTCTTGGGCTTTCATCTGCAACTTGCTACCAGCGACAGCACAAGGAGCCCTGATGCAAATGGAGCCACCAGCATCCCAGCATCATTGCCCCCCCCAGGTTACAGCCAAGCTGCAGAAGATGCGAGCAGCCATGTTTTTTGTCTCCTGCCTGTCCTGCTCAGATCTCAAACGGAAGGGAGCTCTACTGCTTCCTAGAGCTGAGCTGAAAGAGACCCCCAATCTCATGGCCTCACCTGAGTTCCCAGGGTGGGCTCCTGAAGACAACCACTTACCTTCTCTGGTAGCATCCAGAGCCTTTCTGAGGCCTGGAGAGGCTGCACCTGGCCTTTGTGAGCTTCAGGAAGACATCCAGAGGTGTTTTAAAAGCACATCCAGTTTTTGCCAAAAACACTTCCGGGGGGCTTTAAAATCCCTCTGGGAGCTCTTTGGAGCCTGCAGAGGCCACATATGGCTTCTGCAGGCATCAGAAAGGCTCCCGGACACAACCAGAGAACATACCTGGTTGTGTTTGGGAACCCTTGCCTGGGAGCTCCCCTGACCACACACCCCTGCCCAAGGAACACAGTCACACAACCCGGAAGAGTCTCTGAGAAGCCGGAAGTGACATCACAAGAAGCAAAGGCCGTAGAGAAGACCACAGAGGCCAGTGTGCCTTGAGAAGAAAAATGCTGAAAATCACGGTCCTCTCTCATCTTGAGAGTCTCGATGGACACTGAGGGGGATGCATTTTCCTTCTCCCAATTGCCTCTTACTTCTCAGCTCTGATGGCCAACACAACCATCATCCTGACTGACAGAGTCCAGTTTTAGGTTCTTTCAATGTTCTTTCAGCGTCAGGAGCATTGGAGATACCCAGGCCCTCCCACCTGCTTATGACGCTCCCAAGCCGTGATGCAGAATGAAATGGGAGAGAGATTTTGGACCAGGAGGAATGCAGAAAAAAAAACATTAGCAAGACTTTAAGCTTGAGCCCCTCTTTAAGGGTGAGGTCTTCTCCTTCCTAGGGAGGGCGGAGCTTCTCCTGCTTCCCATTCCGGGGGGGGGGATGCTAAGTTTAAGTTAAGCCTGAGCTCCTGACTAAAGCAGCTGCCCCCCTCACCTTCACAGCTATTTGCAGCTCTCCCTATATATAGCTGTGGTTGGCTGCAGTTCCTTATTGGGTTCACTCAAGCTTGGTTGGCACACCTGGGTTTGCCTCTGCAAAATGGTCTGGGAGGGGAAATGCCCAAGTTCAAACTCAGTTGAATTCTGACCCAAGATATATTGGCTCTCAGTGTTCTGAAGCTGGGAGAGTAGAGCACCTCAGGACTAACCAGCAGTGCTTTGCTTTGCTTTACAGATCAAAAACTACCATCAAGAAGAGGTAAACTCATGGACTAAATTAGGGTTTGGGCACATATATTCCCTGAGGGTCCACTAGAGGGCAGCAATACACGTTCACTACTCCATTCACATTACAGGTATGCCCTGATATCTGCTGGAGTTCCATTCCAGACCCCACCTTGGATACCTGAAGCTGTGGATACTGGGGATGCTTTTATAAAGATAGGGAGACAGCAGTGGTTTTGCTGCAACAAGGTAAAAAAAAATGTTTAATGTTCCCATTAAAACGCAGAGCTATTGAGTTTGCTGACCGGAAGGTTCGAGACCACGTGACGGAGCGAGCTCCTGTTGCTTGTCCCAGCTCCTGCCAACCCACCAGTTTGAAAGCACTTAAAAATGCAAGTAGATAAATAGGGACACTTTGGTGGGAAGGTCACGGCGTTCTATGAGCCTTGGCTACACAGCCACATGACGGTCACATGACCACGGAAGCTTGTCCTCGGACAAACACCGGCTCTTCGGCTTAGAAACGGAGATGAGCACCACCCCCTACAGTCAGTTGGTCATGACTAGACCATTCGATCGTGGGGAAACCTTTACCTTTTTATCTCTTTAATAGATGTCCCAGTATCAATGGTATCCATGGATAACCAAAACCATGGATAGCAAATCAGAGGATACCAGGGCACACCTGTAACCCTGCTTTCTGGGGTCTCTGTTGGCCATTTGCTCTTAGTTCAGAATCCTCAACCTGCCTACAAAGTACATTCCTCTAATTAGCAGCCGCTTTTCCTAACTCCCCTCCAGGCCACTCAGATTTGAACTTGCAAAAAAACCTCCCATTACTCCAAATTGTGCCTAAGCCTGTTTTTCACTTTTGTTGGATACAGCGCAGGCCTGTTGGCTTGCCTGTTCCAGCGCAGGTTAGGATTGCACCTGAAGCCACGCTTTTAACCTGTAAACTATCTTCAGATCTTTGGCAGAAGGAGGCAGCTCAGTGCTGTAAATAAACATACAAAGAAATGCACTGTTTTGCGTAAACTTGAAAAAGATATACGTCACAGATGGACGTTCACTGCCATCCAGGTGGAAAGATGAATGAGAACAGCTCTGGCGCCATCTAGAGGCCTTGGATTTATTTCCCTGATCTCATTCATGTTATTTGTCCTGCAGACTGGATTTTGTGGTACACTGATGGGGAAATGGCTTAGCCCAAGGCAATGCAACACACCGAACAGCATTTGAAAAAGGGGCAGAGGCAAATGTCTTTGCTGACACCGTAGAGGAGCAATCCATACACAGGACAACTCAGCCTCCAGTGTGAAAAGAACCAAAAAAAGAAGCAATAATGACATTTAGCATCTGTATCAAGGTTGGCCAAATGAGCAACATATGATAAACTTCGGATATTTGAAAGCTGCAATATTCAAGAAGCATTTAAATTCTAAAATATATTTACTCACCATGAACATTACATTTATGTTTTAATCCAGTAGACTCTCAGTTTATGCCCGGTAAATAATTACAAAGCTTGAACATTTCTCATCTTTTATATTAATTGTGATCTGATACAAAAATTAATTGTGATCTGATACATCCATGACAAAGTACTGCGTATGGCTTGTGAGCTGCAGTATGGCCACCCCTGGTCTATGTGGTCCTGTAGAGCAGCACTTCTCAAACTGTGGATCAGGACCCATTAGGTGGGATGTAAGGTGGTGGCTCAGCAGGTTTAACTGCTGAGTTGCGAGCTTGTTGACCGGAAGGTTGGCAGTTCAAGACTGTGTGATGAGTGAGCTCCCATTGCTTGTCCCAGCTCCTGCCAACCCAGCAGTTCGAAAGCATGTGTTGTGGAGAGAGTGGTTTTTGCTAAGGACTATGGGATTGGGGAAACATGGGCCAGAACAAAGTAGAAGACTGCTGCAATCAACTAACCCTTGCGCGACACGGCTGACCTTTGCGCAACACGACAAACGCACGGAACAAGGAGATCGGAAACGAAGCAGCCTGCGCTGATACGGCCGGAAGATTGAGAAAGCGCTAAGACGGAAAGGAGATTGTAAAAAGTTAATGAAACCCTTAAACCCTTAAGCCTGTTAGCAAACCCCTAAGCTTGTTAGCGAAACCGTTTAAGCTTGCTTGCCGGTCTACCGCTCGTTAAGCTAGTTAAGCCAATTTGCAAGGTGTTGATTGATACTTTCCGAGTTAAATGATGATTGACGCATGCTATGTAAACGGCAGGAAGCGCTAATGCGAAAAGACGATAGTAACAGTCAATAGAACCATTAAGCTTGTTTATTGTAGTTTACCAAGTTATTGATTAACAACATGTGCGATGTAACCCTGAGGTATAGGTCTATCAAGCCTGTTTACCCTTGTAAATCTTGTCAGTCTTGTTTGCCGAAACTCGCTGAGTTAATCAAAGCAACCTTCTGATGTGTTAATCAGCAACATACTGCGCTGTAAACCTGAAGGATAAATATGGCTTGT